>WOGR01002883.1:517-16658 GCA_015342045.1 Leptinotarsa lineolata
AACTGACATGCCAGGATGATGTTTTCAACACCTTAGTCCACTCGCGTGATGGGTATTGAGGTTCCTGACACAAGGTGCAGGGCCTGCCGCGAGGCGTCCGAGACCCTAATGCACTTGCTGTCAGCATGTCCAGCATATGCGGTCTCGGGCTATATCCATCGACATAACGCGGTATAAGAATGATTTCAATCTGATAACAATTGGCGATTTGTTTACTTGGTCTTCTTCGGATTCGCGTGGATTTCTTGATCCTCGGGGCCTCGTTTGGACGATGCACGTGTGAATATGGGTCTTACTTCCAATGCTATTAATTGCTGTCTATTTTTATTCTCCTTTGATTCTTCTTCCTCCTCTTTTAATTTCAGTTGTTGATTGGTGAACACCTCCCGTTTAACATTAATTTGTTTGCTTTGATTTTTGTTTTTTATTATTTTCTTTTGCAATTTTGAAATGTTTATAGAAGAATTTCTGTCTGTCTGTCTTCTTCCGCGAGATCGTTCGTGATAGATTTCCGACTTCCTTTAAGTTTTCTAACGTTTTGAAAAAATTCAAATTTCTTTATGTTTCTTGATTGTCTAGTAGCACTGGTCTGGGTTCTTTTAACTGATTTCACATCTATTCTGTTCATATTGTATATTTCATTTTCTTCCAGTTCAATTTCTAATTTTTGTTCAGCAATGTTTCGGAAGTAAGCGAGTGGGTTTTCCTCTTCTGGAATACCGAATGTAACAATATTTTTTCTTTTCATTCTACGTTCTGTAAGTTTCAACTTTTGTTTCAGAACTTTATTATCGCATTCAACTGATTCAAGTTTTATTTCGATTTCTTGTATTTTAGTTTTTTGTTCTTGTGATTTCCTTGATATCTTCTCGTAGGCCTATTCATTTGTTGTAAATTCTACAATATTGCTAACACATTACCATTGTCTTCCATAGTTTTTTTACTTCGGTACGCCTATGGCAACAAGATTTTGTCCGAGGATGATAAGGCCAGGAACAAAAACACAAATGAATTTGTTTTTTCGTCGCTGCTTCGTATTTCAGGGCAATTTAGCTGTTACCTTTTACTTTTTTGGACTCTAATGCATTTATACTCAACTTTTTGAACTTCACTTTATCACCACTTGTTAGCTCTTTACACAACTCATCGGTTGATATGGATTTATTCTTTTAATTTTATGTTCAAACTACAAATTTTGGGTGGTTCAATCGGAGGGTCAAGCAGATGAGACCTATTGTTTAAAAAATGAACGTAAAAATGGAAAAAAAGTTATGTGAAGTAATGAAATTGATGGGAGTAAGTAAATCATTTATAACAATCAAATTTCTAATAATTTGTGTAGTCAGATTAAAAATAAATATAAATCTGATCAAAAACTTTGGTTGAAATTTGTTAATATTTATATCACCTGTTTGTGTTCTAATTTGCTATCAGTGTATTTTGTTGATTTAAACAACCGAGAGCAATGAAAAAAATTCCATTATGCATGTAATTTTCACAACTCTTGATTAACACTGTTTACATATACGCTTGACTTTTATTCAAAAACTTATGGAGCTCGGCATTTGAGCAAAAGTAAACAATTACATTGATGTTTTTATTATAAAACACATAATGAGAGAGTGTTAAAAATAGCAGGATTGCAACCGCACCTTTGCAATGAAGAAACAGGAAACACCCTGTAAGAAACTTCCACCTATTTCCTAAACGGTGTTTCCTTGAACATGCCTACATGATCCAGCATTCCTTGCCTCAACAAACAACTAACGGGGCCCGTTCGTCAACTATTATAACAGAGAAGTCCCACCTATGCAACAACGTCCATCAGAGTATTTAGCGACGGTGCCACGTCTTTACATTATAAAACTATTTCCGAAATGTTTGACAGGGCCTTTTATACTGTTTACTGTTATTGTTCTATTTTTCTGGTCACTTGCTGATGTTCACCAGCAACTTTTGTAGAAATTACCGGCTTTATAGATTATCCGAAATATAGGGTGTATCTTGAATGATATCATTAATTTCTGGTGTCATATTTTATGAAAAAAGTTCATGGAATGACGAGAGAAGTGTGCTCTCGTCAGCAAAGCAATATACTGGATTTTTGGTTATTCCAATAAGTCGTTGATATAAAATAAAAAGAGGGTTGGAGACAATATGGATCCCTGAGGAACACCAGCGTTGATGGTGAAGTATTCGAGGGATATCCATTGACGGCCACTTGCAGGAAACGTTTTTTCAGGAAGCTGGAGATCCGTACACAGCAATAATCCGACAAGCCATAGCATCGAAGTTTGGCCAGCAATCCCTCTCGCCACACATACAATAGAAGTTCGCCTTCTGATCTTTGTTTATGAAAGCCATATTGATGATCGTTCAAGATGTTGAAGCCTTCCAAATATTAAAGGATATGGTGGTTTACGGCTTTCTCCATGATTTTTTATATCACTGATAGTAAAGCGAGTGGTCTATAGTTATTTGGAAGATTTTTCTTGCCCTTTTTGGGAATAGTCTGAACGCAAACAGTCTTTCAACAAGAAGGAAAAACCCTTCTTTCTAGTAAGACAGTCTGTAAAACACTGGTGCGAGTTCATTTGCGCATTTTCTAAGTACGATAACGGACACTTCATCAGGACCAGAAGCCTTGTTGATATTGAGCTGTTTTAAAATTCTCCTGACTAGACGTTGTCAAAAAGTAATTTACGGTATTGTGGATTCTCATATAAGAATTGTGGGTGGTACCTTTCCTAAAGTTTTGATTAACAGCTTTAGCTACCGACCAGAAGGATCTAGACCCGTTGGGATTTGCAAATACATATTAATATATTTTTGATACCGATACTGATCAATTCAATATACGTTTGTGCAAGTTTCCTCCCAGAAAAATTTACGAATTCTCCCCGTTCATTCTGCAGCAGAAACTCTCTGAAATCAATCAAGTGATCACCTACATAAAATTCTCGGAGTGCGTCAGTGCAAAACTGATTTAAACAAGAGAGCAGTGCCTTCTGTACTCGACTGGTGATATTAGCCAGAAGAGTAGTTGTTTTTCTACTGTGTATGCATGTAGGAAGGGGTGAATATTTCGAATTTCAATTCAAAATTTTACCTCACTAAATATCGAAACGGCGGAGTTTCATATTTTCGAACATGAATTCGTTTTGGGGTTCTCCATTCAAATAATCATCTTCAAAATGTGACAAATGTGACAAATACTGACTCAAAATGAATTGTTCGTTTCATACGGTTATAGAGGAGAAATCAATAGACATGGCAACAACGCTATCAGGTTTCAGCTTTCTGCTGGCGCGACCAACTTACCTTTTAAATTGTTCGCTTGAAATCGCTGTTATAGCTTCGCGGGTAACAGGTGTTGTGTTTGACCGTAACTTTTCGTTAAATAACTCGAATATCGGTACAAATTCTGTCTGATGATGACAGAAACGGTGGTCAATGTGCAAGAAGCGCCTAACAACAACATGGCGAATAAGCCACAACAGACGAATCAGCAGCCGGATTCGCCCTTTTCTTGGATTAAAATCAATTTGGATTATTTCAAAACTGTGCCAGGACTGCTGAAAATTGCAGAGTTTGTAAGTGTTTCAAAAATACCGCAAAAGCTTTCACAGAACGAGATGAACATCCCACGAAAACACATCCCTTATATATGTTTCGAATAAGTTATTTCAATTATATATTCTCCCAAAGCCAGCAATATCTAGTCATACTCTGTGGGGTTGAGCATGTCAAGAAGATATACTTCAGGCGCGCATCTAGAAAGTAAAGTTCACAATTGTAGCGCATGAAGATGAATCCGTGGCCCACTAATTTGCATGAACCTAACCTGTAGTTTCTAAAATTGTGAAATTTGTTTGAAAGTATATCAAACAAACTAAAAAATGGGCCGTTCTGAAACCAGAAACGGAGAATAAGTTCATTTAGAAAAGAATGCACGAGTATAAGGCGCGTCTCATTTCTATTCTAGAGAATCGCACTACTTTACTTTGAAATAAATTGAATAGATCTTTCGCTCCTTCTCGAACTGAGGTGAATATTGATTGTTTCGATTTCCAAGAAATTATAAGCCTTGAGTCTTAGAGGAAAATTTCGAAAGGCATGTGTCATTTATATTCTAAGAAAATCGCACTATTTCTCCGTTTTGAAATAAATTTAAATTAATCTTCCAGTCTTTCTCGAATCAAAGTGAATATCGAGTTATTTCGAGAGAATAGAGAAATATTGAGTTGATTTTTACTAGTATTTCTCAGACTTTACATTCATGCTTATCAGTTTTCAAAAAATCGTAAGCTGAGAGTCTTGGTTGAAAATATGTCGAAGAGCGCGTGTCATTTCTATTTTTGAAAAATCACACACGTTTACTTTGAAATAATTCAAATAGATCTTTCACTTTCCATCGAATTGATGTGAATATTGAGTTGTTTCGTTAGAGACATATTTAGCAGACTGTTGCTGGTGTTTTCAAGACTACGTTCTTGTTTGTCACAAGTGTTAAAAAATCATAAGCAAAGAGTCTTAGTAAAAAAGTTGGAAGGCGAGTCTCATTTCTATTCTAACAAGATAACACTCTCACCCACTGAAATAAATTACATAAATCTTCCGATCCCTCTCGAACTGAAAGGAATACTAATTTGTTTCAACAAATAGAATACATTCATTATTTCGGTTACTGTACATATTTTGAAAAAATCCCGAAACACTTCAAATTTAAATTATAATTTGACATACTTCAATGGAAAAATTCTACCCCTTCCTGCAACCCTCGTCAAATGACAGGAACAACCCCAAATTTTTTAAATGGGAAGTATAGGTTTGATATATCGTTTGAAAGGCCTCTTCATCCTCTATTCAAAAATGTTATCGCTTTCAAGTTTATTGCAACAATTAGGATAAAATAAATTAAAATCATGTGGTTACAGAAATTCGATAAAATACACTCAAAACTTATTGCGATACACTCAAAACTTATTTCATGTTGAGGTATTGATAATAAGAAAGTAAGCAAAAACCATAGCAATATTTCTTTCAGATGGTATCCTTAAAAAAACTGTAGATAATTTTCGTGGCAACGTTAGTTTAAAACGCTGTGTCAAATTGTTTTGTATGTTACAACATTAGTTGTCATGATTTTAATTTAAGTTCAAAGTTCGTTAACTTCAAGTCTGATAAATGGTTAGATTAACGGAAATGCTTAAAATATCAGTTTTACAAATGATTGGTTACGGAGATAAAACCCGAACACAACAGAAAGTAGCTCGCCTATTTCATGAAAAATTTCCTAATTAACCGCCCATATCTCAAGGATCAATAAGCAAAATAGAGAAGCAGTTTCGCGAATTTGGTCATGTGGGGCAGATAAAAAAGCAGCTGCCAATGCAATGAGTGATGAACTCAAATTAGAAGTGATGCTGGAGTTTGAGGAAAACCCACATACATCGAGTAGACAGGCATCCACTACATTCAATGTTAGCCATACATGATACCCACTCAGGAGCTCATGGAAGACGATTTTGATAAAAAAACTTATTTTTGTGAGCAAATGATGGACATGTTGGATATCAATATCATCCAATTAGAAGACGTTATGTTTTCTGATGAGTGTACTTTTTATCTCAACGTTCCGGTCATGCTAATCAGCAAAATTGCCGCTACTGGTCAACGGAAAATCCTCACTGGATGAGAGAAGAACACACGTAATACCCTCAAGAGGTTGATGTTTGGGCAGGGATTATAGGAAACCATATCATTGGTCCCTTTTTCATTGAGGACAACTACAATAGCGGTAATTATTTGGCACTACTTCAAAATGATGTCATTCCAAGCTTGACAAATTTATATCCTGATCCAGGAAACCCTTAAGTTCCAGTGAATACCATATGCTTTCAGCAGGATGTAGCACCACCACATTACCAAGTTAATGTCCGGCATTACCTCGATACAACATTTCCCAATCGGTGGATAGGGAGGCGAGGATCGATTGAATGGCCAGCGAGATCATCTGATCTTTCATCATTAGATTTCTTTTTATGGTGATATGTAGAGAACAATATGGTCGAATGTGAACTTTCAGATTTGAATGACTTGAAACAACGAAAACCGCTCGCGATTAGGTCGGTCACGCCTGATATGTTGAATAATGTTAGAAGACAGTTTTATTTGAGATTACATTTTGAACATCCACTTCGTTAATATCTATAGTTCTTTTTTGTATTCTGCATCTCATTACGTTTTGTATTACATTTTAGTTTTGAGTGTATTTTATCGAATTTCGGTTACCACATAATTGTAATCTATTTAATCTTACATGTTGCAATGAACTTGAAAGCGATAACATTTTTGAATAGAAAATGACGATACCTGTTATACGATATATCACAAACTTATACTTCCCATTCATTGTACCTGTCATTTGAAGGGGGTTGAAGTTAGGGTTGGCATTTTACCGTTGAAGAATGCCAAATAATAATTTGAATTTGACGTGTTTCGGTATTTTTTTAAAATATGTACAGTAACCGAAATACTGAATTTATTCCATTTGGCTTTTACACACTGTATATTTCAGTACCCCATAATCATCACAGGGTTCACAAAATATTATTATTGTTATTTCATATCTGCCAGGCGTCCCGTGACGGCTCAAATTTTTTTACTCAATGAGTTGGCGTGTGAATTCGATATACTTTCCACCATCGTTACACATCGTACCTGATAATATTGAAGATTTGAAGAAGAATCTTCTAAATCAGTTCTCACCTCTCGGAACTATTGATGCCCCATCCAGCTGCTCGAAGAAATATTTATTCTTTTGAATATGATTATTAGGTATCGAAAGAAATCATGTCCTTGGTGAGAAGTTGAATCACAATTTTTGTCTAGAATAACAATTTTCACCAAATTCAAGATCTTCATGAAAACATTGATAATTTTTGAAGTGGATCTTGGAATTTTCCTTTCCGTTACTTTACAATGCGTCTCCTGTCAAAGGTAATCGCAGATTGACCGTCGCGTCGATCAGTTCCTCAGGTAGGTACACCTTGAAGTGGCGTATACTTCACAGGAAAATTTAGGTATTGGTGGCAGAGCACATACTCTGTACTAGCTATCTACGGTGCAAGACTGAAAGTTCGAATAGAAAAAAATATGTTTTCTGAACTGTAGCAGAATTGACAACACTGGAAGTTGAAATCTATTTCAGTTCTATTGTGCCTCCGTTTTTAACTTGAGCAAACGTTTCGAAAAATGAACGTATTTGTCGTACGATATATTATAATGAGCCACCAATTGATTTCATCATGTTCATCATTATTATGATATTCATCTTTATTTCATAACAATTTAAATTAATCTTATCAGTATCGTTCTACATATATAACCATACCAGCTGATCGAATGAAGTCTCAAGTAAAGTTGAAAGTTCTCAAAATAACATAGTGATTACAAATACTTTTTTATTATTGCCATTTATAAATTACTATAGAATGATCTACGGATTTACTTTAACCATACACCAGAACTGTTTGTAGGTATGAAATGTTCGAAAAATGTTGTGAACAAGAAATTGAATTTCAGAAAAATAAACCCCGTGATGCATTTAGGCCCGGATTCAGGAGAGGCCAGCCGGGGCTACCGACCCGGGGTCTCCACAGCAGAGCCCCCCACAATGAATATAAAGATAATATCCAAGTTATAATCCATACATATCTCTAATGAAGGACACTGTATGGATTATAACTCAATTAAAATTTTATCCACAAAGGAAAACACTACCAACAGGCTTTTCCTAGAAATGGTACATATTTCACATTAACAAAATTCTTCAAATAAAAAAGCAGACTCAAATCACTTGCGGGAAATTTACTCTTTTTTAATCTGCATGGATAACCATAAAATGAGTGAAAATCATCAGTTTTTCTCCACGAGTAGGCTTATCACACATTGAATCTTGCGTATATATCTAATGTCCATCATCAGTTTTTATATAAATTGTTTAAATAATTCATTGCTCAACCTATTCCAATATTGTTGTATTTGTTTGCATATTTCACTATTATGAAATTGCTTTTCATTATTATTAAAAATCCCCATCCGAAGGCATATTAGTTAAAATTTAATGATATCTAAATATATGGTAGCCACAGCCACGCAACACCCATACTACTTGGCAACAAGGCTATGTTCAGTCACAGATCACAAAATTTATTGATGTCGAATGTCAATGTAATATGAGCTTGTCATTGGCTGTTACTACACATGCATGAATCATCTACATGTTCAATGTCAATCTCAATAAAATTCGAAATTTCTACATGGGTCCTCTTTAAGGTACAACAGGTGGTTTTCCGTTAATTGTAAAATGATATATCATTTGTGATGTGAATTTATTGTGTTTGTCTCAAAACCCCAGTAGGTTTTTTAGTCTCAAACTCCATATATATGGTTTTGTTTTCATCTTTCATCCATCTTGCCGCCTAACCTCACATACACTGTAAGTTTTCAAACGTTGACTGATCTCTCTTCATAGATCTACTTTGTTTTCTTGTTCATATCGTGGCATCCCTGATGATGATAATAAAGATTGTCGAAAGCTTGGAATCTGTGTTACACTGTGTAAACTTTTTAGCTTGCTGCTCACCCAAATATTGTATCACTCATGATATACTGTTGTCCGGGTTGAACCGCGTCTGTAATTTCCATCATTTCGACGTTTCGGCTCCTACTTTGGAGCCATTTTCAAGAATCATATAAATTTGTACTTACGTGACTCGTTGCTCGGTCTATGCTTGCTGTGTTCCACTCTAAGTACTTATAACTGTGCCAATATCGAATTCAAACAGTCAAATCGCGATTAGTTCCCGAACTGAAAATTGATAAAACGACGGACGATAACCATACCCGCATTCACCGATTTCTATTCGTCACTGTAACATAATTTCAAATTTAATTTTACGACTCTCCAGCCAATCATAAAACTCGGTTAGTAACAAGTATTCAATAGGAACCGCCAATTCTAAAGTCCACGGGGACTAGCTGGAAGGCGGTTCGTTTTCATGTTTGGCTATTTTGGCCTTTATAAAGTCGACATTTGAAGTGCGCACAATATCCATTACTGCGACTATACCAACACCCAAATAGTATTCCTTTTTTCAATTGGTTTGTTCTTAAATTTCTTGTCAATTGTTATTGAATAGGTAATTAGGTGAAAGCGATTATAATCCTATTTATTGACACATATGTAAATTTTTTTCAGCTTTGATGCCTACTCATTCATCTTGGAAACGTATTGATAAAAAATTCAATGGTCCAAATAAAAAAAACTATAATCCCATACGACCTGTACCTACAACTCCGTACTGCCTACCACTGAATTTGATTAAGGGAGGCTTTTTGAAAGATTCTCGTCTTTCTCCACACTATATAACTTTTCCATCATAATTTCGAGGGTAATAAGGTGATGAGTAATTCAATTTATACTTGTGATATCAAAATGAAACGTATAGTACTGCAGACAGCCTAGCTATTAGAAATAACAAAATAAATCAATGACGAATATTAGTTTAGCTTCTTCTTGTGTGTTTGGATCAGACAGTGGCGTGTTCATAATATTGTTTCGGGAGGGAAAGCATCCCATTTCCGTGGTAGCTCGAAACCATTTTCTTGTTTATGTCACTATTAATTATACTGTATTTTTAGTTCATCAACTTGAAGGAATTATCTTTTTAAAAACAACCCAGAAAAATGGTTCAAATTGTCTGATATTTTTTCTGTAGTTCAGCTAGGACATACTCATTTCTTTTTTGACATTTTGCCTTCCTGTGTATGCCATTGGATTCAAAATAATAGCAGAACGTGAGATTCTTATTTCATTCACCTTATTTCTGCGGAAACAGTGACATCGTGTCATATAATAATTAATGAAAATTTTACATTACTGTCGTTAAAATTTAATAACTCTTCGCAACGATACTAGCATCACAACATCAAAAATAATTGAGAGATCCTCGTATAGAAAATACCAGACTGCTTTTACAGCTTTGATTTCCTCATCGTCATTATATTTAATTGCGAATATAATTAAGAACATTTGAAATGACTTAAAACAGCTTGAATTGGAATTCTGTTCTGGAATCAGTGGGGAACAGGCTTTGGAAACAGTTGTGAAAGATATAAATTGCATGAATTAGTTCTTGATGAAACTTTAACTTGATGTTTAGGCAAATCTGACGTTATATTGCGAATTGTTGTGTCTTTCCCCAAATTTGCTTTTCAATTGGCTGGAATAGCAGGATGATTGAGACACCTTTGGTTGTCTTAACACAACAGTAATGTTATTCATTCGTTTTGGGATCTGAAAATTCATTTTGATTTGGTTATCTTATAAAATCGCATCATATATTGATACTGCTTCGAATCTCTCAGCTTTTTGAGCACCTGATTAGTTTTTATACTTTAATTACGTTTACATAAACGTCTGAAGTACAACTATTATTATCCTATTCTGAATCATTCCACATAATATTATTCCATATTTTTCAACTTAGTTATGAAAAATTAATAAAAAACAATTATATTCATTCAAATCTGTATTTTGTGGAAACATACTGAATCACTTCGGTTTCACTAAATATACCATAGATCTTATAAAGGTGCATATCCATATGAGCCAATGTCTCGTAACCTACCACCAAAAATGTTCACTTCCGAAGCAATTTTGGGTTTTGATTGTATCAGTTATTTCGTAACGTATTCGAACGATGTACAAAAAATGATACATGCAATAAGCAAAAACACGAGATACCTACATATTCAATTCATGAATAGTCTCACGGAAATACATGTGGTTGCTTATGCAGACCACACCAACTTCCTCATCAAGGAGAGCAATGCAATAGCACTTGCAGAAAAAACAGAGAATGTCTACGAGCAGATAGTAACATTGGCAAAAAAATCAACTATTACTGAACATCACGGAAAAAGCATTAATGAAATTCTCGATGAATTCTGCTCATGACAATTTCAGCATATATGAGAACGAGGAGTTGTATGTTGAATCTTGCTCAACAACAAAAATGCCGGGCCTTACATTTGACTGCAAGCTCAACTGGATCGCTCACAATGAAACTCTTTGCGACAAACTCCGCGGAAATTGCTATGCGCTGAGATTTATGTCGAACCTATACTACGGAAAAATCCACTGTCAGATACGATATGGAATACTGAACTGGATCAGCTGCAGTTAGGGTTTTTATACTACAGAAATATGCCATCAGAACTATTACTGATATAGGATGACCCTCAATTTTACTGTTGGAGTATTTCGCTACTTTTATGTGTATTTCATATATTTTTCATCTTTTCATCTCAATTCTTTTGAAATATTTAGATAAGTACTGATATGTACTCTTCATCAAGCAAGATGAATGAATTATAATTAATATTATAATTTTTTTTTACCGTAGTATGCGCTGGTCAGGCCCTATCCGACGAAGCCCCGATACATCCTGGGAGGGCGCGCCAGTCTTATCAACCAACGACCACTCCTCACACCGTGTGCCATGAGAAAGCGCAGTGAGTCAAGAATGACAGCCTTCTGCATCTGTCCGGCTAAGATTTCTGCCTTAGTGCGGCAAACCAGTATGATTCTAAGATTCGAGAGTAGAGAGGGCATCATTCCACCAAGGACTCCAATAGTCAGAACAACCATCTTGACAAAGTGGCGTGAATATAGTCTGCGGAGTTCGAAAAAAAATCTCGATATTTAATCGGTTTTTCCTCCTCTTTTCGGACGATATTCGTCTCGCCAGGAGCTGAAAACTCCACAACAAGTATCGCCTTTCTCTGGTGGTCGAGAATAACTACATCAGGCTTATTAGCTTGTATGAGCCTGAGGGTGGAGAACGAATATTTCCAATAAATTCGGCACTTCTCATTTCCCGAAACGGATTCAATATCCCCTTGAGCGTAGGACAACACCAGTGTCTCGTCAATACCGTAAGAGTTTCGTAGATGGTAGTAAAGCACTCTCAGGGCCGCGTTCTGTCAATGAATATAGGTCGAGACCGCATATGCTGGACATGCTGAGGACGCCACGCGGCAGGTCCTGCACCTTATGTCAGGAACCTCTAAACCCATCACGCGACTGCGGTAGACTGAGGTTCTGAAGACACCATCCTGGCATGCCATGATGAACCCTTCAGTGTCCGACTTCTGCCCACTAGACCTAAGGAAAGCGAAAGTCAGGGGCTTTATTATAATCATTACTGGTTCCAACTTGTCGCTTTGCGAAACTGATACTTCTTTGATTCTACGGTGGATTGATATCGTCCCAAATTCGACAATTCAGTTTGTTTACGTACCTATTCATCCACAAATGGGCCTCATCGCTGAAGAGGATTTTTTTAATGAAAATTAGAGCCAGTTGCCAACTGCTCCAGAGCCCATTCAGCGAACACAAGTCGTTGTCTATAGTCGTTTACCTTGAGTTCCTGGGCCAGCTGAATTTTTTTACGGGGGCAGGCCCTAGTCACGATGCAGAATTCGCCAAATTGTGGTCTGCAAAAGGCCGAATTTTCGTAAGCGACGTGAAATCGACTGCCTCGGATTCTCCTGCACACTCTCACAGACAGCGGTGATGTGTTCGGCAGATCATGCGTTTCGTCGACGTACGGATGTTGGTCAATCGTTTACTGAACCAGTGGATTCAAATTCATCCACCACATTGCGAATAGTCTTCTCGTTGGGACGCTTATGGCGACCGTAAAATTGTCTGAGTGCGCGGTACGTTGCCCTAACCGAACACCCATTTTGGTAAAACAATTTTATTATTTGCACGTGTTGTTGAATGTTATATCCGTCTATGGTGATTTGGCCAAACAGACAGAATAAATGATAACTGATTTGTAGATGTGGCCGTTATCAATTGTCAAAATTTGGAAGTCCCTGTTGAAACACCCTATATTTACCTTGATCTATAGAGCTGTTTCTCGGTACTTTATGCTTAATTGACATATTTTGGGTTGAAAATTTATGTTGGTACGACTGCTTGGTTGAATATAGAAAATCCGAGGTCAATTGTTTTTCGACGCCTTGTTGAGATTCAAGACATTAATAAGCTTTTGCTTCTAGTCCATTTCATAAGCCAGGTCAGTACTTTTGGTTCATGAAATGTATGATTTCTCAAATATAAGAACATTTCATGGAAACATTGACCCATTACTTGAATGAACTTTTTTTTAGGAAAAAACACAAACACTACAGAGTAAACCTCAAGGCGCTCTAAGAGCGGTGCGTGTGCGAAAGTAGTGATTCACATTGGATTTGAATCGCTGGAGATTAAATCTATTGGGAAAACGTTCTCAGGAAGTTTATTCCATATGAACGCAGTTCTCCAAATGAAAGAGTTTCTGAACAGCGGAGTTCAAGGTGTACTGAGTTGAACCTCAAAAATATGAGTAGCCACAGTCAGTCGCGTATTTCTGATATGTACCGTTCTTGGTGGAAACAATTGTGCCAAGTCACTTGAACACTTTCCGTGAAAGTATCTATAGAAGAAAAACGAATCTCCAACCTTTCTTCGATGTTCCGGACTATCAAGGTTGCAAGTTATGTTTGCGTCTCCAGTCAAGTGGATGACTCTCTTCTGGATGGAATCCAGCAGCTTCAGGGTATGTTTAGGGGCGGAGCTCCATACATAAGAACAATACTCCAAAGAAGGTCTGATCTCAGCTTCATAAAGCATTAAAAATTGCTGAGGTGTGTACAGTTTCTGTTTCGGAATAGTGTTTCCAAGCTCTTGAGAAGCAGCCTTTGCAATTCCAGCGACATGATTGTGCCAAGACATATTGGTGTCCATTTTAACCCCTAACAAACTTACGTGCGCCTCATAATGCTTTTGGAATATCGAACTCAGTGTGTCAGTCTTGAACACTAAGAATGAGGAGTTTTGAAGACCAACTATGAGTCTCTGTCATTTAACCTCTATGATTCAGATTTCGATAAATGTAATAGACAAACCTTGACTTTCAGAAACCTAAAATGCTTTAGTCGTCACTCAATTTCAGGAATGATATAATACTTCTCAATCCTTCAGTTGTGGATATTTTAAACACATGTTTCACCTACTAACATTTCAAAGGTTGTATGTATAAAACGGTACATTGGAACGAATTCAATTATTCAGAATATTTTCCACTCTATTCTTACACTCTTTTCAAATTCTACCTGTATTACTTCCTTCCCAAAATCATTCAATAGTAATTGCAATCCAAGTTAACCACATAATGAAACGGATGAAAGAAAGAAGGCTACCCCATAAACCGCCTTCTTACCTTGATTGGACGAGGGAAGTTTTAACTAAAACAACCGATGAAAAATAATTCAAGTTTTAATCATTCTCCTCCCCAGGTGAGTCGATATAATATAAAAAAACGTCAGAACGTCGTATGTTAAAACTGTCGTCGAGGGTGCAGAGTCTTTTCAAAGTTGGAGATTGAAAGGAACTTGTTTGAAAGTGACGAGAAAATTGAGCTTGGGACGAGTTTTTGATCGCAAGCAACATTAGCCACTAGAGAATCATTCGTTACAGCCCGACCATCACGTTTCAGTTTCTTCATTCTTTTTCGACACACAATTCGACATTTTATCGAATAGCTCAGTATGTCTTGATCAAAGGATGTCTGTTTTCATTAGGGACCAGCTATTGTGAATTGATTAGGCTCTTTTAATAACTCTGGCAATTTCGAGGAAATTAATTGATTTCTGATCAGCAGCAGGTGGAGTGTAGAGTTGCTGGGACATGCACTATTCACACATGAAGTGAACTCTCTTTGAACATTTATGAATTCCCTTGTTCGAAAACCGAATGAAGCTTTTTTCGATAATCCTTTGACCGTCACTAAAAAACAAAATAATAGATAATTCGGTTAATATTCGAATTTAATAGTTTGTGGAATATTCACACTTTCTAGGTGGATTAGTACCTACCTATTTCAAAATTGAAATTGATAATTATGTTTGACGATTTTATCCGAAGTCATTATTATTAAGTTGCTTCAGAAGGTTTGTTTGTTTCTATGAGTCTACTGTAATATATTAGTGAATACTTATTTAATTTGATCTAAATAAGCGTCATTTGAATCAGTGGACTTTTGTCAATATAACACAAGTCGATTAATTCCGTCAGCATACAGATTGGGTGCTCGGGATTCGGTGACGCGACAAGGGCCGTTTTTACCTAATCCTGATTGGCGAAGGTGCTACCGGTGAGAAAGTTATCGAAGCGCTCAAAAAGATAGTAGTTGGTTGGCGAGAGGTATGGGGAGTATGGTGGGTGAGGCAATACTTCGACACTCAATTCTTGTGATTTTCGAACGGTTATTTGTGAAACGTGCGGACAGGCATTGTCAAGGAGCAGGATCAAACCTTTTCTCTTGATCAGTGCCGGCTGCTGCTGACTTAAATTTTGGTACATTTTGTCGATTTCCTCACAATATGACTCTGCTGTAATGCTTTGGCACAGTTTCAGAATGTTATAGTGGATCCCACCAGCCGCTGACCACCATACAGTAACCATGGTCTTTTACTGGTGGATTTTCGCTTTTGGAAAGTGCCTGGGCGGCTCATCGGTGTCCAATCACTGTCCTGAACGTCTCCTGTTGTTGTAGAGGATCCACTTTTCATCACAAGTGACGATCCGATCCAAAAAAGTATCGTTTTGATTGCGCAAAAGCATGGAAGAACATACCTCGATATATGACAATTTCTGTCGATCGTTAAAATTGTGGGGCACCTACTTTTCGAACTTTTCCACCCTTCCATTACGTTTCAAACCATCAAAAGTCACGTGGGAGCTGAGACCCAGTTCTTTCAAAATCCTACGCAAGAAATGTATAGAGTACAACATTCCCTCTCGATCAGTATTCAACACGATAGCAGAATAGATATTGATCATGTTTGTTTGAAGGTGATTGACAATGTTTCGTGGTGAGTTTGGACTCATCAACATAACAACGAGTGGTCCCAAGCTGAGATCATACACAAGGAGGAACACTGGTTTAGAAGGAAATTCAAAGAAGCCGCATATATGTTGTCCAACAACGTATTCAGCCAAGCTAGCGTCGAGGTACGC
>WOGR01002884.1:0-16658 GCA_015342045.1 Leptinotarsa lineolata
TTGGCGATGTGCACAAGCCTGCATGCAGTCCATCTAGCCTCCATCTCTCTCTATAAAAATGTGGAGAGTAGGTAGTTCTAGATGGATCTCCATGGCTGCTGACGGCACCACTGTAGAACTGATGGCACCACAAATAGCCAGACAAGCCTGTCTCTATATGCCAGAGGGCATTCGGCCACCAGGCAATTGCTCCATAAGTGATCATTGGTCTGACAATCATCACATATATCCAGTGGATTTGTTTGGGACCCAAACATCAAGTTTTACCACAAATCCTTCGACATGTCCATAGGGACAGTTTGGATTTTTGTAAAACTTTTTCCAAGTGAGCGTTCCAGGTGAGTTTTTCATCAAGGACAATGCCAAGATATTTTACCTCCGTTCCAAATGGAATGACCGCACCATTGAGGGAAAGTGGCGTTAAATCATCTAATTTTCTCCTCCTGGTGAAAGGGATTATCACAGTTTTGCTGGGGTTGACAGACATCTGCTCCCTCTGGCATCAACTGTGAACCACGTCCAGCGTACTCTGGGGGATATTACAAGCTACTCTTCCCGAAGTGGACCTTGCCAAAATGACGAGGTCATCTGCATAAGCTTGTAGATCTACTTTTTTTCAACGAGGGCATCAAGCAGACAAATCAACAGGAGCGACCACAGAAGGGAGATAGTACCCCACCTTGAGGACAGCCCCTGGTGACTCTGAACCTAATGGCCTCGTCTTGAAGAGTCGTAGTTGCGGTTCTATTTACCAGCATGGCATAGATCCATCCAGTTATGGTCGATTCTATGCCTTTTCCAGCCAGGGCTGATCCTAGAAATTTAGGTAGTGAGTGCATTGTCAAATGCTTCTTCTATTTCGAGAAATACAGCAACAGCAGTCTTGGGTTGGGTTATTTTTTCTACAAGGTTGTTCAATGCTAAATCTGTTGATTTGCCGTTTTGATATGCATACTGGTGGTTATTCAAAGGGACCAAATATAAATCAACCTTCCTGATGAGTCCGTCCAGTATATTCTCAAGTCCTTTCGACAGGAAGGATGTAAGGCTAATTGCTCGTACCGATTTAGGTACGAGCTGACAACTAACTGGGTGGTATGTAGTTTTACGCCAGACTAGCTCTATACAATACTATGAGAATGGGTAAGATTACTTCCAGTCCGTTTTGCAGAAGTGCTGGAAATATACCACCCTCTCCAGGAGATTTGAAGGGCTGAAACGACTTGATAGCCCATTCAACTGCTGGTGCTGTGATAACCTTCTTGACGACCTCCCAATCGCTCTTTTTGGGGCGTTTGGCGCCCTCAAATGGTGGAGGTCTGTTGTTATCAAGAGTCTATTCGTTACTGTAACACAATTTCGAATTTAAATTTACGACTCTTCAGCCAATCATAAAACTTGGTTAGTAACAAGTATCCAATACGAACCACCAATTCTAGAGTCCACGTGGACTAGCTGGCAGGCAGTTCATTTTTCTTTATTGTTTTTTATAGCCTTTGATAAAGCCGACACTCTTTAAGAGCGTACGATATCACTTACCGGTACTATAAATTTTTGGTTAACTACATAATGAAAAAATTTAATTATTGTTAAACAGATATAAAGGATTAACTCAAAGCTGGTTATCAGATTCAACAAGCGAGATGAACTCTTTCATCAGATGATCAACGGGAAACTTGCACGGTACGGTATTAATTGTTTATTTTTTGCCCGGACTATACATTCGAGTGTTACTCATGGAAATACCATCATCCTGTTCACGAAACAGTATCTTGTTCAGTTTCTATCCGGGCTTTATTGCCGGCAGTAAAACGCCCAGAGATATTTTCAGTGTTTGGATTTCTACACACTGTGTTTTTCAGTTGTGAATGATCGGCCTAGCACAACGCGGTTTTTGTACAAATTATGAATGTTTCATTCAAAGAATCTGAATGATGTTAATTGAATACGCCAAGCCCTCGATTATCTTAGAGTGAGCCTTTGTTAATATTATAATAAGAATCGCGTTTGTTTACATGTGGTGTTCAGTGCGGCAATTAATTATTCGCTTAATTAGCTGACCATGTAAGTATTTTATCAATTTATGAATTTCTCAGGCTAAAGTTGATAAGTGCTTTCCGGTTTGGTTTTATGTCGAAGGAAATGATTAGATATTGTAGTTGACAATAACTGTCATCCTTATACAATGTGAGACAACACAACAAGAAAGTTTCATATTCCGTCTTTCTAAGATAGGATGGCCAGAACGTGAAAATCGGAAACTAAGAGATACAAAATTGCTTAAATTGAGAAACACCATATCCATATCGTTTTAAAATTTTGTACCGGGGGTATTCAAAAATATTCAAAGTTTTTCAATTCGCCTACAGATATTCAATCAGTCGCTTCGACTCCGAGAAGTCATCAACAATTTCATTTTTTATTTAGATCAGAAGGAAGAATCAGCCGGTATGAGTTGGCTTTTTAGCGAATATGTATGTCACTGATATGTTACACATAATCGGAATTTGTAAAGGTAGCGAATACGGTAACCTCACGGATTTTTATGAAACTTGCACAGATGATTCAAAACATGAAAAAAAACACTATAGCAAGCGAAATTTTCGTGCGGAAAAAATAATTCGTAAAAAACATAGGTATTGTTAATATAAACCCAATGGCACATGTCAAAGTTGTCAAACTTTACCACTCACGCAGTGTTGCCAAGTGACTAGGTAAATTTATCAGATGATTTCAGATGAATTTACTCATTTATTCACCAATTTATCGCTTTTTTTCCATATTGGGACGTCAGTTCTGATATAAGGTTGTTCTGCATATATTCATCACCTTTTTAAAATATTTCTATCTCTTATGTATTTTTCAAAGTTAAATATTCGAAAATACGTTCCTTTTAGCATTCGGAGGTCTGGTTAGATGTTGAGGATAGTTTTTTGAGAATTAAATATTTGAAAATTAGTTCGTTTTAGAATTCGGAGGTCAGGTTAGATGTTGAGGATAGATAGTTTCTTAAAAATTCAATATTTGGAAATACGTTTCTTTTAGAATTCGGATGCTAGGTTAGATGTCAAGGAAAGATAGTTTTTACAAAATATTTATTCGAAAATATATTCCTTTCAGAATTCGGTGGTCAGGTTAGATGTTGAGGATATATAGTTTTTTACCAATTCTATCTTTAATTTTCTAAAATACATAAGGTATTCAATTCAGTAGGTCAGGTTAGATATTGAGGATAAATAGTTTTTCAAAAATTAAATATTTAAAAATACGTTCGTTATCAAATTCAGAGGTCAGGTTAAACGTTGAGGATAGATAGTTTTTTAAAAATTAAATATTTGAAAATACGTTCGTTTTAGAATTAGGAGGTCAGGTTAGATGTTGAGGAAAGATAGTTCTTACAAAATAATTAATAAAAAATTTTTCCTTTTAGAATTCGGAGGTCAGGTTAGATGTTGAGGATATATAGTTTTTTAAAAATTCTTTATTTGTACGTTCGTTTTAGAATTTGGAGGTCAGATTACATGTAGAGGTTTTTGAAAATTAAATATTATCAATTCTAGGAGCGCGAATATTTCTAGAAACTATTCGCAAAAAGTATTTCATATTTACTCAGAATACAGAAATTTTTGAAAAATTGGCAACTTCGATTTGTAATCTTATGTTTCCTCATTTCCATGTTGTACATTTGACGCTTTCGTAGATGTCAGACTGATGAATTTTCAATCACTGAAATTAGCGATAATTTTAATTATTTTTTGTATAATTGTGAGCAAATCACTTTTTGTATGGCTCCAAATCACAATTTCATGTGTACTGGCATATGTTGCAGGTCAAAAGCCGTGAAATATTACAAATAAATTTCTTGTGTTTGTGTATTTCCATCCAAAAAAATCTATCTTCCAGGCATTTCCGCAGAAAAATTTCAAGTTTTGTATAATTTTTAGTGACTTTTCAACCATATGTCAAAATATCATAAGAATCCGTGAGGTTACCGTATTCGCTACTTTTTTCAAAGTTCACACACGGTACAATTCTTCTTGTAACGAATGAGGCGATGACTGTATAAAATATTCGAGGATTTAAAAATTTTTATTACCCTTTGCGCGTCTATGATTAGTATCCTCAGAATGAACAACCAGCTCTCTTTAGTTTCCAGTGGAAACTTTTCAGCTTATACATATCGAGGTCACTGTAGGGTTATAATAAATATCCAAACTTCTCCCATTAATAATGTTGTTTATCTAAAACATTGTTTTAAAATTCATTATGTTTTTTCGAACTGATGATACGGGATATTATTTTGAGAACATAAACAGTTCGTTACCATGCCATCGATTGATACGAAAAAAGTATTCATTGTTTAATTTTGAAATAAAATGGACCTGTTCTGATATGAATATTAAGTTAGAGTTTTGTGCATATCATTATGTTTGAGCAGTTTCCAGAATCAGCATGAATAATACAAGGTAGCCAAACGAAACTTCGTCAGTACTTCAGGAAAACGAAAAAATGTTGATTGTCATTGATTTTTCCGCCAGTTTCATCGCCAGTGATAACAAACGCCTCAAAATGTTCAAATGGGATGGGGAACAGAGTAAAATACTGTATTCAACTTGGGTTCACCCTTTAGTTGAATGCCCTTTTGTTACAAGAAAAATATGGTGAAATTTTCAGTTCTGCAAATTACACAGTCATTCTTTATTCTGCAGACAACTGGTATGAATTGAATTTAAGGCTGAAAGAGACTCAAGTGATTTGAAAAACTAGCTAAACAGTAGAAATCTTTCTATAAATTTTGATAGATTTTACAGTTCGGCAAATCTAGCTGTCTACATATAGTCAGTGGTCATACTTGAAGACTGACTATAAATCAAATCATATAAAGAAACAATTTGTTCAGGCCCGTCTCAAACTCCCTACACTGTAGGTTGATGGACTGACACCTATCAGAAAACAACTACTCCCTTGGCTAATACCACAAAGGGCGTTGGATAATATCCGACAGGTGTCAGTGCAGGAATATTCACTGAAGTATTTCCTGCATATGCTGTTGGCGATACAACTGCCGGAATCGATTTTCAATTATTGGTAATATACTTCAAAGGATATATGAATGTATTTTAAGTGTTCATTGCTTGTCTGGCCTAGGCTAAATCGATGCTAATGACAGGTTCTGATCTGATGAAATCGCCTGCAGTGCCCTCCCTTGCGAGAGAGTCATCAATAGACCTTCTTTTCTTGGCAGTCCACTACCAACTTGGACATTACTCGTGGAGCCAAGACTGTCCGGCTACCTAAGAGTATTTTCATTTATCTATGTATGACTCAGGTTTGTAAATCTCTTCATACAGAAATTAATGACATAGATTTCCGCAGATCTTGGATCTACATCAGAACCTGAGGTTATTTTTGATCAATCTATGAACCAACAGTTACTTTCCATTAATATTTTCTCATCTCAAATGTATGATACTCTCTAATTGGAATCAAGATTTTATAATGGTAGTTTCTAATTGACAGTTGGAGGCATTGAGTCGGAGGTTAATTCCCAGACTTTCAGTGTCATCCTTTTTTGTGTAATTGACAATATCAACAATTATGTACGCTGTTCATCTAGCCTATCGTTCCAGAAAGATGTGGAGAGGAAGTAAATCTGGAGGGACTTTTCTGTCCGCAGATGTTGTATTGCTGAGGACAACATAGTCAATCAATCTCATCCTTATTTGCTTTCCGTTTCTCTTTAGAAATATGGTAAATAATGAATACGCTTTAGCAAAAATCCCTGAAGTTAGTTCTCAATGAGATATGCCTTTTGAATTGAAATATCTCAAATTCATTGATTTCGAAAGCGTTATTATCTTGCTTGTGTCAATTCTTGCCAATTTCAAGATGTGTTCGAGTGTAGAAATAGTTTTCTCTATAATTACTGGTATCTTTCATTTTGGTGAATTTTCCGAATTACTGAATATATTTTGCATAGACAACATTACGGACAAGCCCCTCGACAAAGACAAGCTCCGACATCCACCAACATTGGGCTCTGGTTTCTCGTCGATAAAAGAAATGAGAATTGCTTCTATTCGAGGGATTATCATGGTCGTGAAGTGGTAGTAATAGAAGTAGAAATATTACTATTCGAAACATTGTCAAAATAATACAGGGCCGTGTTTGAAATTTGAAAGTTGAGAGAATTCCAAGTCGAGAGACACCCTGTATATAAATTCTGTTTATGTATTCTGATTGTCCGATTAAAGTTGTTTTGGTAAAGTTCGAACAGATTTCCAATATTTCTGCAAATATCGAAGATTAATAACGAAATATTGAATTTCAAACTATTATTGTATTATCTCTTATCGTTCACGAGATTCCCATGCACAGACTCGAATTCAAATAGCTTGTATCATTTAAAAACCGAATCTACCCTTTGAAATATCTCCTGATTACTATTTTTCCGAGCGATCCAGAAATGATCTTGAAAATTTTCAGGAAATATCAAATTTATCTTTAAAGCCAATAACAAACGAGGTAAGCCTCAAGCAAGTCTCTCATATTCGAGAAAGAAAAGAGTTCAAATACATCTGTAATTTCCACTTTAATTTCCTTTACATTTTGAGCAAACTGAAGAAAAGTGGAAACCTGAGCCAAATTGTAGTAACCGGAGACACTTCTTTGTAATTCATGGGATTTCCCGGTTTATTTGTCATTCATCCCAGTCCCCTTCTGCTGTCTACCTTCTTTGTCTTTCCCTATGTCGGGGCCGCCTTGTCCTTCTCTTTTCAAACTGCACTGCGCCTAATCTCTCTCGGTTCCATTTGTCTCAATCTAAAAAACAATGTATTATTTAAAGATGCTACCCTGCTATTCCGAATTTCAGTTTACTTTTCCTGGAGAGTGTTAAATGTTCTGAAAGTTCTGGAGATGCCTCACGAGAAAAGTTGTGCGCCATATTTATGGCTGTCATTCATTTTGGTTAAAGAAAACTGTTATCGTTTTCGTAATTAAAATCCACGGTGCTAGTATTACTGTTCCAGAAAGTACGATGCGAAATATTTCAATTTGTTTGTATACGAAATTTTAATGAATGGCAAACAATAAAAAGTATTCGAAATATTCTATTGATTCGATTGTTTCGATAAAAATGATCTCCCAATAAACTGAATGTTTTTCGGGAGATTGGTATCGTCCCAAAATCGACAATTTTGTTTGTTCACGTACCCATTCATCCAGAAATGGGCTTCATCGCTGAAGATGATTTTTCGACTAAAATTAGAGTCAGTTTCCAAGTGCTCAAAAGCCTATTCAGCAAACACACGTCGTTGTCTATGATCGTTTACTTCAGTTCCTGGGTCAGTTGAATTTTCTACTGGTGCAGGCCGAAATCACGACACAAAATTCGCCAAGTGGTGGTCTGCGAAGGGCCGAGTTCTTGTGAGCGACGCGAAATCGACTGCCTAGTATTCTCCTGCACACTCTCACAGACAGCGGCGAAATTTTTGGCAGATCTTGCGTTTCGTAGACGTTAGGGTGTTGGTTTACTGAATCAGTGGAATAAAAATTTTCCACCATATTACAAATATTCCTTTTGGTAGGACGATTATGGCGATCGTAAAATGGGCGAAGCGCGCGGTACGTTGCTCGAACAGAACACCCATTTTGATAAAACAGTTTTATTATTTGTACGTGTTGTTGAATGCTGTGTCCGTTCAACAAGATGGCCGTTGTCAATTATCAAAGTTCGGAAATCTCCGTTGGAAGACCCTATATTAAGATAGGATTGAATATATGAAAAATCATCATGTAGATTTACAGGACAAAGTCTATCCAAAACAAGTACTTTCAATTATAAAAATTGAATTACATATAAATCAATGTTTTCATACAGTTTGTACACCAAACATTGGTAATGGATGAATGAATCGCTCTTCGATGATACGTATAGTTCATTTCAGTTGAAACGAGCCACTTTGAAAGGGTCATTTGATATTGAAATTTTTAAAGATTGGTGGAAAACGTTAACCTTGATTTACTGAAAATGTTCAGATAGACTATTGAATCAGAGTAATGAAAATGAGTGAAATGAGAACTCACGGTGGAAAGTTACTTGTTTCAAGTACACAATATAATCTTAAATTCCATCACCTAGTTATCGCTTAATTTTATCAGGAGAGTTTTTTATTTTTGCCCTGTTAGAACTTGAGCAATTATTCCTTTTTTATTTTGCTTTATAAAATGTGGTTCTCTCTCTCTAGGTTTTCTTGACCTTTGCTTCCGTATGCCGCATTAAGCCAAAAAAAGTGGTTCATTCACTTCAGCGGATTGAACTAGTGGATTTTTACTACAAATATGGAAAATCTAAAAATGGTCACTGCTTGTGTTTTCATCAAAAATCATCGGAGCAAAAATATAAGACATGACAGCAGTATGCCGGAGGATCTTCAATTGAAATCAAATTGTGGACAGTAGGAGAACTGCCAATCTATTTATCTTCTCATTCCAGTTCAGTTTTCATATTGAATGTCATATTTTTTCTTCGAGTTGTTGCTCTGGAGCAAACTATAGATACCCACAGCAGGAGGTGGGGAAACTTGGTGAGGACACAATGCCCAAATCTGGACCGAAAACAGGACAACTTCGAAGCAGCTAACGTCATCAACATGAGTTCCCACCCGTTAACAGACATAGAGCAATCCTTGTTGAGGAAACTTCGCCATTGCACCAACATCTGTGCCAACTTTGGAGATAATTATTGCAGTGGAATCCACCAGCTTCCTCATTGATCAGCTGAATCGGAAAATAGTTTCAAGCCTCTAACATCAGCAGTGAAGAACGTAGAGCTGTGAACAGCCTACGTAGAGATAACACCATTAAGATTCTACCTGAGATCAGCCACAGGGAAAAACACTGGTTCAAGAGGAAGTTCAAAGAAGCTCAGTCAAGCTAGCGTAGAGATATGAAACATATGGAAACCTGTTTTCAATCGGAAAACGGTCAACTCCCGCCAAATGATCAACTCCCACAAAACTGATGAAACGGAGATAGGGAAGAGGGGATAGGTGAAAGCACTCTAATGACCTATAAACAATCATCTTTCGGAGAAATAGTCCAGTCATCACCCGAAGACGATTGTGGATACTAACAATCGAAACGTCCTGAAATAATTTGGTTTGAAATAATTTTTAATTTTTTGCTTACTTTTTTCTTTTCACTCTATATTCATTTTCATTCTGTATTTTGATTATTCCATTCCTTTTATTGTATTTTCATTTCAGGTTTAATTGCTCACTATAATTGATATTTCAGATTCCGAATCAAAGTAGAATCATATTAGACAATGAAAGTTCGAACTGTTCTATTTACATAACGTTAGTTTTGATCAAATCTGCTTTGTAGATAGATTTCCAGTAGATTATAGGATACTGATTTTTCGAATGCGTTTTTTCTATACAATTTTTTTTAAGGATTTATCAAAGCTCAGGCAAATACTTGAGATAGATGCATTGATGGTGACGGATTTGACGAATAATTAATTTTTTCATCTACCGAAAATTGAGAAAGAAACCAACCTGTGGATGAAATATGTAAATATCACTTTCCAAAATTCGTATATTTGGACAATATTTTTCAAATGCGATAATCAAGTATAAAGGTTTATTTTATAGATAATAAACAAAATATGTGTGAGTGGTCTACTAGCTAATTTTATTTCAACTGTTTCCAATCTTCATTCGGGAAATTATTGAAAACAAAAAAGCTCATTTTTTTGCATCTTCTCAAGTTGTGAAGATAAATTTTAAATGTTTTTAATTCGACGATTCATCTTCAATAAAATCAGCAACAATTTTAATGACTTTATTGAGTGGAAAACGATTTTGTATCAACTAAGGTGGACCTTCTCATTGCTCATCATAAATGCTGCTGTAGGCGGGTTTATGATACATAACCGGACCCACTCTATTTTTAAATTACAAACGGGTCGCATACAAAATATTCATTAATATACAGTTAATATTGTTATAACAATGTAAATATTCACATAATGATGAATTAGTATGCTCATTCAGTAAGATATCAGGTATGAGCAAAATTATGTTATGTTTTCATCAGGCTAATCAAATGAACCTTCGTTGAATGCAATGATCAAGAGTTGAATATGTTATGAAATAAAAGGACAATATGTGAAAATTGCACTATTTAGTTGAGGAAATTGTAGAACTCCTACATTTTTGCCGTTTTTCAAAATCGAAAACACTCAAGGACTCCTTAAAGAGTATTTTGGTTTTGTTATTTCAGATATTGTACTTCTTCTTGCAACTAAACCATATACTTGAGCCAAAGTGAATTGAATGGGATCATGTTCGCAATGATAAGGACGCAGACACAGAATAATATTATTTTGTTTTTCTTCCATCTCCTGTCATATTTCGTGGAACGAGCCTAATTTGAATGTACAGTCAATAAATTAGTTCATTTTTTGTCGGAGCTACTCAATGATATCCGCTTTTCTCCATGGAATGATAACTTGTACTATCTATCACAATCACAGGGTTAGGTTAAATGAGGTATAACATTTGCTCAAAATATCCTTCAAACACATTGCCCATCATGTCTTCATAGAAATATCCAGAATGCTTCGACTTAAACATCAATAAACTGCACTCGATAAAACATCAACACTTGCAATGTGTGCAATAATCAGTTGCTTTCCTTTTCCAGAAGGCGACTTTAATCTGCTCCACCAGCCTGACCTGAACTTGAAATGTTTTTCTCTTGCCAACGATACGAGTATCTATATTCTTCGTTTCGTCCAGATGATAAATCTTTCTATTTTCGCATCAAAACTGCCTCAGGTAATGTCTTTTCCAGCAAATAAAATCAGCATTTTCGATCAAAAGTGTTTTTCTGTTCAGTTCTCCTGTTGGAATTGAATTTCCTAGACGTTTTCCACATTCTTTTTCTATCAATTATTTGTTGATTTTCCTAACGACTGTGACACAAACCGCCGCAGATTGCAAATTCACGCTTCAACATTCTTCTATTAGGCGTTTTAAAAACATCACATTTCATTTATAGCAGTATATGGTTGAACACTACAAATGGTGAATTATTTCTAATCGCTCATCTTTTTACCAGCTGTAAAATACAAGGCCTTTTTTATCGAATATATCATTGTTTGAAACCGAACTTTTTTGATTTATTATAAATACTATTTATGGAACAGAAGAAATATTTTCTGAAAAATACTTATTTTTCAAAACTGAAAACCATGAAAAAAAATTTATCAATTTAAATTCAATTAGATTACTATCAAAATCCGTTATTTAGTAATAGTGATAAGTTTCTGAACTTTCCAATTCTATCATTACCCGCGTCAAAACATTAGTAACTTCATATTATATCATCTTTTTGATTCCTGTATTATCGTCAGACTATGGGTTGTTTCTGATTTTACCGACATTTTCATCGTAAGTGTCATCATAATATCGACACAAAACAAAATAAATTCAACGATCAAAGCAAACTTGTATTCAGTCACAATGATATCTGTATTAAATGTTAAAACATGTTTTCTACTTATTTACTTTGTCTGGACTATTGAAGTTCTATTTGAATGAATAATTGAGTTAATATTTTCAGTTAAGTTGTGTTGGAAAATGTGAATTGTGTTTTGAGTACATACAAACTAAATATTCAATTATCACAATATTTCGTAGGTCTATAAATAAAGTTGTACTCATTTGGAATACTCTGTTCAACGTAGAGATACGTCTTTATAAGATTTTGAGAGTAATTAAGTCCAGTGTAGAAGAAAATCAAGAGACACTAGTGAACAGAGTGGAGCGCAACAGTCCGTGGAAATAAAATATACAATATTACTTTAATCTGAATTCTCCGTACTGGAAAGACTCTGATATCAAAGGCCTCCGCTCGACCGTAAATATGGTGGAAAATTCAGGGGAAATCAACTTGAAATGAAGGGATGTTTTTTAGTGTTGATAGCAATACCGAAAGCAATTTTGTTGATTTTGAATATATTCATTATCATGTGTTAACACCTGAATACCTAATTAAAATATATTTGTGTTTCGAGAAAACATAATCCGGGCTAGTAGGGCGTAATTGAATGGAACCTGAAGTAACAAATCTTTCGTCTGCTACTATGACAGACATAGGTATTTATATTTTTTTGCAATACAGAATGTAGTTTTTTTATCTGACATTTCACATATATCTACACGGAAACAATAATACCAAAATTATAAAAAAAAACATTTACAATTAGTAATCATTGATATGGATGAAATAATCGATGATTCAACTGTGAAATCACCAGAAACCGGAGGCAGAAGGTCACTCATTCACTTTAAATGATCTTAAACGATCTTCATCAAACCTTGCAGGTGATGGAAGAGTACACGTATGCTATCGGTAATAAATTCGGGTCCACCTGACAATATATGACATGAAGAAAACTGAACGTGTCCTGAAGATGCCAATTCAGTTGGTGAAACGCGAATCGAGAAGAGAATTACATTTCGGTTATTGGAAAAAGTGCTTGTTTTGCAGTGTAATAGTGTCTTGCTGAAAAAGTCTGTGAGATGTATTCAGATGTAATCGTGTTAAATTTTAGGGGATGAATTGCACCACTCTATTAGCGATCAATTGGCCTAAAATTGTCCACATTTTGCATTTAAGACAGATTCAATTATAATTTTTTGATAATATGCTGCCATCATAGTTGGCAATGCTTTTGATTTCTGATCGAAGTAAGAGACACACTTTGAATATTTGTGACTGATTTGAGAACTCATTTTGAAGTGATAAATTCTCATGGGAGGGGTAAATCGCTCCGTTGCGTAACGGCGCCAGTCTGTTAGGATTCACTTTTTCCTCACTCTAACCCACAGCGCTAGCCGTATTTCGGGCAGACGATTCTCTCTCTTCTCTTCGCATGACTTAGTGTGAAATTTGACTGTAAAAATTTTTATGAAACAAGCAGAAAATGATACTAGGTACATGACAGAATCTCTCAACGAAAGGAAAGTTTGATGATATGATATAATACGATTTATCAATAACAACAAGAATTCGACAAATCTACTGCCGCATCGTCTATATTTTGAATTTCTATATATCTTAAGCGTCACTGCTTTGATAGTGTTCATGATTATTATAAAAATCTGACCAGCAATCACGTAATATTCTTTTATTATGTGAAACGTGGCTCAAAAATGATGATAATAATTTTGTGTATGTATATTATCAGTATCATCATTTAATCCTACAAAAGTAACAATTGGCTCATGGTAGCTATAACATACCGGGTGATTTTCTAAGGTGGCTCACCCTTATAACTTTTTCGTTATTGGAGATAGAAAAACGAAGCTTACGGGTTGTGTATTATAATTCAATTTACATTTTTTGTAATATTTACTTGCTCTGCCGTACTTCCGGTTTGACCGGAAATGTCCCCAACTTTCGATTTTTAAATGGAACATCCTATATATTTCTACTTATTTCTATCGAAAATGACATTTTGAATCCAACAAATTTCACTTGTCAATATTTGACCAATAAAATTATGTTTACTTCAATTTCAATTTTTTGGGATCGCCAGGATTAGATAATTTTCCCAAACAGTCTGTGTGGGAGTAAGTGAGACATTGGCCGAGTGGGTTAGTGCGCTAGTAAACGACGTGAAGGAACGGCCTCACCAGGCGTGAGTACAAATCCCGTCCATGACTGGAAACAAATACTAGTTTTTTTTTCAGTAATTTTCGGAATTGGTGCCTTCGTTAGATGTGGTAGCCGTTTCTCATACAACCTCTTCGGAATCGAACCCTTAATCCTGTTACCAATTACAATCATGATTGACATACAATCTACCATCGACAATTGATAAGGCAGACATTTGAATTACCTCAATACGCTAGAAATACACCACAATTATCTAAGTAAACGTGGGTACGATCTAAGGAACCATAACTGATTTAATGAGCCATTCGCGATTTCACCTTAATATGACACACATCAAAATAACTTTGGGTAGATTGTGATATACTAAAAATTGTGTCTGTCCATCGCTACATAATAAATGATATCGTATTATTACTTACATATTATAGTATGAAAGCTATTTTCGGTTTTTTTTGCCGTGGTCTGCAGGTTTCTATGCTCGGTAGACATTTTTAAAGGCGGTGTGATAACCGCCTCAGTGCGAAAAGTCCTGTCAGTAGGACTATTATGGCGACCGTAAAATGGGCGAAGCGCGCGGTACGTTGCATGAACAGAACATCCATTTCGATTGAACAATTTTATTGTTTGTGCATATTGTTGATGGCTGTATCCATCAATGATGATTTGACAAAACAGACTGAATAAATGACAACTAATTTGACAGATGTAGCTCCAACAATATGGCCGTAATCAATTGTCAAAGTTCGGAAGTCCCTGTTGGAAGACTATATTTTTCGCACACCGTACATGTTTGATGACTATCAGACATTATTCTTATACAGTTTTTCATCAGGACGAACTATCAGTTCGTTGATGAAGGCAGCTAAATCTTCCATGAGAATAACCGATCTTCATGAATCATCACCAATGAATTTCTGCCTAAAGATTGAGAACAAGAGCAAACCGTCAATCCACGAATGAGGTATCACGTAACACAAATTTATTAACAACAATTTGATACACGTCACAATCTTTACAATGTCCACATATTTATATACAGGGTTGAATCGAGTAATATAATTTTCATATCTCAATATCCAGGTTATCTGAAAATTTACTATTGTTTTATACATAAATATACTGATTAAAGCATGATTAACACACACTTATGTGGTATCTTACTGTCGTTGTAATTATACATACATGCATATTAAAAACGATGATTATTTTATACATGTTTTTCACTTTTATTATATCATAAATATACACTTGTCCAAAAAATTAATGAATCACTTCAAAAAATCAATTTTATTTATATTCGGGGGAGAGACAAAAATTAAACATATTCAGAGTTAACCTACTGTGTCAAATCAAGGGTTGATGAAACAAATAAATAAAAAGTAAATAACAAACAGAATATTGTTGAAAAAAAGTTGACGAAAATATACATAAAAGTGTCAATAACGAGTGTTTCCACCTCTATCATGTATAACATCACATCGTTTACCCATACTTGAAATTATATGCCTCATTTCATTCTGGTCCATTCCTCTACAAACCTGAATCAGTCTCGTTCCCAGTTTCTGCAGATTGTATGGTTGGATCAGTTGTTTTCTCAATCGCCTACTTAGAATATCTCAGATTTTTCAATTGGATTTGAATCCGGGCTACGTGCAGAACATGCCATGGTGTTGATTTGAACCTCTTATTTTTTTTAAACAAAACACAAGCACTATAGGAAAATTTTTAGGGCGCTTTAAGAGCGGTGCCTGTGCAAAAGCAGCGATTTACATTGGATTTGAATCGCTGAAGATCCACACAAACGGATTTCCCCAAATGAAAGAGTTTTCGAACAGTGAAGTTTGAGGTGTACTGAGTTGAACCTCGAAACGTAGAGCAGCCACAGTTTGTCACGTATTTCTGATATGCACCGTACTTGGTGGAATCAAATGTGCCAAGTCACTTGAACACTTCCCGTGGAAGTTTCTATAGAAGAGAGACAAATCTCCAACCTTTCTCCGATGTTCCAGACTATCAAGGTTGCAAGTGATGTTCGCATCTCCAATCAGGTGGATGGATCTTTTCTGGATAGAATCCAGCAACTTCAGGGTATGCTTAGGGGCTGAGATCCATATATGAAAACAATACTCTAAGGAAGGTCTGATCTGAGCTTTGTGAAGCATCAAAAGTTGCTCAGGTGCATACATTTTTCTGGTTCGTAACAGTGCTCCAAGCTTTTGAGAAACAGCCTTTGCAATTTCATCGACATGATTGATTTAACCCCCAACAAACTTATCGAAGCAGAAAGCGGAATTGTCTGTCCTGATATTATTGTATCCGGTTTGGAGATATTCATTCATCTTTTTGGAAAAAACCGATGCCTGGGTTTTTGTAGCATTGAATTGAACCTGGTTAGTTTCACCCCAATTCAAAATTACTTCCTGATCCTCATGATATGCAACCTTCTCCTGCCGGTGAAGATGTGCATTTGCAGCCGATATCCTGGAATTCAAATGGAATGACGAGACGAGTGTGCTGTTGTCAATAAAGCAATATATTGGATTCTTGTTTTTTTTTTCAATAAATCGAAGATATACAGCAAAATAGCGTTGTAGACAATATAATTCTTTGGAAAACACCGGCGTTGATGGTAAAAGTGATTGAGAAATATTAATCAACGGCCACTTGCAGGGAATGTTCTTTCAGGAAGCTGGAGAACCATACACATAAATCTAAGGAATATTTAGCGCAACAGCTCTTGATTCTCCATGTTCCTATACTGCGTTATTCCAAATATGGGTGACATACGTTAGAAGGTCTCCTGTCGATTTTTGTTTCCGAAAGCCATATTGATGATCGCTCAAAATGTTAAAGCCTTCCAAATATTTAAGCATATGGAGGTTCACGACTTTCTCCATGATTTTTGATATCAGTGATAGCAAAGCGACCGGTCTATAGTTATTCGGAAGATTTCGTTTGGCCTT
>WOGR01002885.1:0-16653 GCA_015342045.1 Leptinotarsa lineolata
TGCTTTGGGGATACAACTGATGGAATCGATTTTCAGTTATTGAAACGAACACTACATCAACACGAAGTCGATGATCAAATTCTTTCAGAGTATCATACCTCGAACAGAGCTAAAGCGAACGACAAGCAACATATCTGCCATCGTTCTCTCTGCCTGTAGATGAGATACTAACCAACCAAATGATTTATAGCCAGTCTTCAAGTATACCCACTTACTATAGGTAAAATTCATTTTCTTATACGAGGATTTGGGCCATTTGGATATGCGGTTGGTTAGTACTTTGTCTACAAGCAAAGAGGGCGATGGAAGATATGCTGCTTGTCTTTAGTTTCAGCTAGGTTCGAGGTATGATGCTCAGAATGTATTTGATTTTCAATAATAGGATATCATCAACTTCGTGTTGATGTAGAACGAAACTATCTGCTCTGACGAGAGGCCAAATAGTCCGAAACTGGCTTGCAAGTGTACCCGTTCCAATAACTGAAAATCGATTCCGGCAGTTGTATCGCCAAAAGCATAATATACAGGAATTATTTCTCTGAAGAATCCTGCACTGTCGGATATAATCGAACGCCCACCGTGGTATTACCCAGGGAAGTAGTTGTTTTCTGATAGATTTCAGTCTATAAACCTCCTGTGTGAGTAAGAGAAAACTGGCCTGAACGAATTGTTTCATTAGATAATTTGATTTATAGCCAGTCTTCAAGTGTATCCACTTACTCTAGGTGAAGGTAATTGCGTCTCGGGCAGCTGTATCTCTCAAAACAGTATTTTGAGATAGTTATTTTACTTCTTTCAGTATAGATATTCAAGATCCAAAGAGAATTTTCAATGCTGTCAAGTCAGTATTCCTTCTGTCACCGAAATGAAACTCTGATATATTCAAAAACGAAGGAAACTGAACTATATATAACCGACCTGTCAATGGGAGAGAATATCCCACTGTGCTTATGAATAAAAGGGAAAAGTAATTATTTCATTGTTATTTCATTTGTTATTGATTTTCTAAACGAACAAACAATTCTAATTTGCTTATTTCCAAATTCTATGCATATTTTGAAAATTGTTCAGCGAGAATCTCACAATACGGTGTTACTTGAATGAAACTTCTCGACCTGAAAAATATGTAACTTTAGTCAATTTTTCTCAACAAGTAGCACTTTATAAGGGTACATTCAAAGGCATTGAATAATAATACACCCCCATTCAATGATAATAACATGAACAGTAACCTGGCGATCTTCGAATTCCATCACAAAATAGTCAGAATAACTCCAACAAAGTTAAACAGTTATTATTTTCGTTACTGATTACATATTCGTCACATCTACTCTCTTTGTAGAAGTTGATGCCTCAAGCTCTCTACTGCCAAATTTTATAATAAAATTAGTTCAGATTTTTTTTCATTTTTTCTTGCCTAAATATCGACGAATACGCTCTTTTTTAAAGTCATCAAGAACAGTTTTTTTAACTTTGCTTTTTTTACTCAGATCTCTCGCCAGTTTATGTTAGTTCAGATAGGTATGTCATTTCTTTCGGGATCCGGCTAGAAGGACCAATTTTGAAAAACATCGAGGATGTTGAAATGCCTCTATCTTAGGATATCATATAATTTGGGCAACTTTAAATTATTTCGAATGTGTATTCCGCACAAATCTCACTATACAAAAGCTAATGGATCTACTTGTCTGCCCTTCCAAAGCGAATCAAACTTTGCCAATGAATCCACAAAACAATTTCCTTCTTCCTGTCCCGCCTCTGAACAACCGAAGGCGAAAGACAACACATGAAATGTTGAAGCAATTTCGGAAGTGTACCAGATGTCAGCATGTGCTGTGAAGTTCCAAAAGCCGGCATATACTTGCTGAATTATTATAAACCAACGTGAAGGCCCATCCTCCAACTCTACTTCAATTTGTGAACAATTTGAATTTCATAAAGTAGGGTCGGCAGATATGATAATAATTCATCAGAATGCGAGCTCGACTGACAGATTTATTCGTTAGTCAACAGAGGATAATTGAAAAAAGGGATAACAACGAGCAGTGAAATACGCGGCAATATTCTGAAAAATGGCTGGTCGGGGCTTACGTAACATAGTTAATAGAATTTTCATTCTGTAGATGAATCGTGGTGGAAAATGAAATACTGGTATTTGTAGAGTATACGTTTTAGTGAGTAGGGATGCTTTTCAACGTGTCCTTTCAGTCTCTTGGACTCAGCCCCCCCTCAGAATATTGAAGATCCCAACCATATTCTTCAATATTTGAAAGGCTTCAACATCTTGAGCGATAATCAATATGGCTTTCGGAACCGAAGATCAACAGGCAACCTTCTATCTTATGTCACCCATATTTGAAATAACGAGAAACATGGAGAGTCAAGAACTGTTGCGTTTAATATTCCTAAGGCCTTTGACCGTGTGTGGCATGAGGGTTTGCTGGCCAAACTTTGATGCTATGGCTTGTCGGATCATTTTTGTGAACGGCTCTCCAGCTTCCTGAAAAAACGTTTCCTGCCAGTGGCCGTCGATTGATCTCTCTCGAATACTTTCACCATCAACGCTGGTGTTTCCCAAGGATCCATATTGTCTCCAACCCTCTTTTTATTTTATATCAACGACTTATTAGAAAAAACCAAGAATCCAATATATTGCTTTGCTGACGACAGCACACTTGTCTCGTCATTCTATTTAGATTTCAGGACATCGGCTGCGGATGCACATCTTCACCGGCAGCAGAAGGTTGCATATCTTAATGAGGATTAAGAGATGATTTCGAATTGGGGTGAAAGCAACCAGGTTCAATTCAATGCCACGAAAACCCAGGCATCGGTTTTCTACAAAGTGATAAATGTCTTCGAACTGGATATAATAATAATGTCAGGACAGATAACTCAGCTTCCTGCTTCGATAAATTTGTTTAAAATGGACACCAATATGTTTGGCAACAGAGAGGTTCTATATGCCAATCATGATGAAAATTCATTGTCCAAAACTGTTCATTATTGTATGACTTCAAAAATACTTTTTGAAGCTAAAGAAGTACTGAAGAAAAAAACTCACTCTGCATATTGTCTACATTCCAAATGAAAACCTAAAGTACCACACATCGTTATCATTTCACGTTCCTGTCAGAGTGACTGAGATGGGTAGGTTTCATGCTGCTTGAAAAACCCCGACATTGAAAGTACTTGACGATGAGTGTTCCTCAGGACGAGTGTTTACATAGCACGGAACCGATATAACAGGTTGGCAGGAGGATGAAAGTATTTTCCTGAAAAAATATTTTCTGTCAACGAAGGTGTGTCACAAAACAGTGACAATATTCAAGGAGAGGAAGTTAATACCGATTTCGATGAATCTCATTATTTTCCTGTCCAGATTCTTTCCAAATAAAGCATTTCTTCCAAGTTATAAAATATTGCGAGCTTGGGTATAAACTAGATTGAAACTACGTTCTCATCTGCTGAACTCTCACTGATGGCGTTTTCACAGACTTCTGCAACATTTTGAATGAGAGAGAAAAATAACACAATTCCCGAACTCGAATACCACCAGAACAAAGTCAATCACTAAGCGTATATGAAAGTTAATAGACTTCACCAGAAGTATATGACTGTGTTACGTCGACGTGACATGTTCTTCACTTACGTGTATTCTTTGGAAAGGAGTGGTGAACATACAATGCTTAGTGTATCACGTCGACCATGGTATGGATACACTCAAATAGGAAAACGTACCTTTCGTGGAAGATTAGAGTGGACTTATAGCCCACTCCAATCTAATGGGGAGTGTTAGTCAATCAATAGGTACCCATTCATACAATATTGAAAAGCATCAGCAAAAAAAATAGAAGGATTAGAATGGAATGCATTGGTAATGTTACTCCCACTAATATTATAAAGGCGTGAAGTTTGTGAGGATGGATGGAGGTAATGTATGTATTCACGTTTTTAATATTTTCATGCAATAACAGCTCAACGGATTCAAATATAATTTGGTATAGAGAGAGATCATGACCTGGAGTAACACATAGGGTAGATTCCTACGGTAACGCGGGTGAAACAGCGGGAAACAGCTAGTATTATATGAGTGGGTACCTATTGATTGACTGACAATTTTATATTAACGTACAGCCCAAGTTAGTGAACCTAGAATATTAAAATATGCAGATAGGTTTTTGTAAAGCGTAAATAAGCATCAAGAAAAGGAATCAGCAATTTCCACCCCTCAAGAGGGAAAAATAAGGGTTTGAAGATTATATTGAATTTTGTCAGTTTTGAAATTGGAAACTTGCGTTGATAAAAAATATTGTAGCTATTCGTTTAAAATGATTTGTCACGAGAAATCAAATTCTATGCGGGCAAAGCCGCAGGCAACAGTTAGTAATTCATATTCTCACTTTAGAAAGAAATTTTTCAAAACTAACACAACCGTCAATGACGTCTGCCCTCACGCGTCTGTTAGTCTTATCGTGATAACTTTTAAACGATTCGTCCAAATTACTTGGGGTAAAAAAGAAAGTTCCATATTGAATACTCAAAACGACAATTGTATCAATTCTCATAAGAAATTCACAGATATTCTAAGTCTTACTGAATTTTTATCCCAACACCAACCCGTTATTTTTGACACCTGGACACGTGTTTCGATCACCAAGTGATCATCTTCAAGAGAAAGATTAAACTAATTCTAGTTACAGATTTTGTCTCATTTATAACTCAGGCACCTCTACTAGTTACATGCGTCTTATTGTCTTGAAGTAAATTCTAACAGTGTTTGACATATCTACTGCTTAGGTAGTTCTGATAACTGAAATATCATTTTAACAGGTTATGTAATAAACTATTTTGTATTGACCCACCATTGCTATTCATGATATTGTTATGTTTACTCATTTCTAAGCTTTCATAGGCATCTAGATGCCGTTGTTGTTAAATTGTCTGACTAATCTTAATGAACTAAAGTCTATGGGATTGTTCTGTTGCAACATCATTTAGGTGTGCTAAGTGTTCCTTATAACTTACTTCAATAGATCTTCTAGTTTGTCCATGATATTTTGCATCGCAGTCCTTACATTTGATTTCGTGAATTCCAGACTTGGCCAAATTCTCGACTTTGTTCTGTAGATTTCCTAACAGACACTGTAGTGTATGACTTGTTTTGGATACCATCTTCATACCTAGTTCTTTGAAAATCTTTTCATAGTTATTCGTGTATTGGTGGTATGGAACTGAGACATATTTATCTTCGTTTTCGTCGTTTCTTAAAGTCGAGATTTTGTTCATTCTTAAGCTTAGCTTTTTTTCCTCATGATATCTTCTACAATGCCCCCTGAGAAACCGTTATTAACCGCTATTTTCTTCATTGTCCCTTTGTCTTTTGTGAACCTTTCATATGTGAGTGGAAACGTCAGAAGACAATGTACTAGAAAATTCAACCCAGCACGTTTGTGCTATCCACAGTGATGTGGACTGTCAGAAATATACCTGTAAGTGCATGTTTTCTTTCTGAAGATGTGTGAAACTAGAATACGATGTTATTCTTACAGTTCACATCACTGTGGACATCACAAACGTGCGGAGTTGAATTGTCAAGTAAATCGTCTTCTGATGTTGTAAATAATATTTTGGTTATCAGAAGATTGGCAACACTGGCAACGCAGGTAAGTGACATAGGTACGTATCTAAGTTATAAATAGTTATCAGAATTACCTGACCAGAAGATTTGGCAACGCTGTTGAAATTTACTTTAAAATAATAAGTCGCAGGTAACTAGTAGGGGTACTAAGTTATAAATGAGAGCAAATCTGTATCTAGACTCAATTTAATATTCCTCTTGAAGATGATCACTTGGTGATCGAAACACGTGTCGAGGTGTTAAAAATAACGGTTTGGTGTTGGGATAAAAATCCAGTAAGATTCATTACTACACTGAAGGGTCCAGACAGTGCATCACAAGTAGATATTCTTAAATCTGCCTTGTAGAAAAAGTATCCAATTGAATTATATTTATGGCTCAGTACTTTGTATATAGTGGCTACCACATGAGAGGTAAATACATGCTATCACTGACTTCCATTTGGAAATATTCAAAGTAAACATTATCTTATGTAACTCCAACGGTATAGACAGCGCACGCAGGAGATAGCTCTCAGGGAGTAAGAATTTTTCCGACTTACTCAATACTTATCATTATATCATGACAAAAACCTTCATTAATTGTAGCCTACATGATATTCCTATGTATAAACTGTATTAATGTGAAGTTTCGTTAAAATCTGTTCACATACATTTATCCATCCTCACAAACTTCCACATTTATAATATTAGTATAGATACTGAATGTTAGGTAAAAATATGATAACATATGATTCTTCAGTTTGGTCGCCAAATACGAAACAAGTGGCTGTTAGCATACTAATGAAAGGATCGATAATCTAACATATCGTCAGACTGCGATTGGAATCTTGATTAACGTTACTGTTCTGGTAATGACATAAAGAATTGGCGAAAAAGAGTAGATCAACTCTATACTGGGTGGCAGGATTCTCAGAAACCACAAGCAATGAAGAATGTACTCAATGCAGATATCAGCTATAAGCAATGCAGAAAAAGGCAAATGCAGCTCATTATGTTTAAGGCAGGTGTGCACTATTAGAGGGGAAGTAAGTGAGTTATGTCACTAGTACCTGGAATGAGGTTGTTGAAATTGGTTTCGTGAACACGATGATGGAAAACGCAATATGCCTGTGAGACTGCAGTGTTTCCTGAAAACTTGATAAGGAAAAAATGAAAAACATTCTGGGTTGAATAGAATGATACGGAAAAATCAGGACGTACTTCTAATCAATTCTGCTTATTTGAGGATCAATATAAAGTAATACGATATTCTTCCATTCATTCGAACGTTATACCACAAAACTCAATACATTAATGAACCGACATCAATGAATAGAACCGTGCATCTCTCTCACGCCCTTCCACGTATCGAATTTTCCATCCCATTAGTCATGATTTAACGTATCTGCGATTTCCGAACGGAGCTCCAGATATTCCATTCGGCACGGCGTGGATTAATTTGAGCACAAATCTCCCTTTGGCTCTGTAGAATATTTGCGAATGCAAGCACTTGGTAACCTGAACACTGAAGAAGTTTCATCACTGTCCGGAAATCCAATATTCTTACGGAAGCGGGAAATACTGAGAAGTATATGAGACGGTCGGTTTCTCTGTCATGCAAAGTGGATTCAAAGTTTTCGATAGTTCGAAGGGTGGCTGTATCCCAGAGATATCAGAATGAAATATTCAAGAACGAAGCTTTTGTCAAAGATAATGCTGTTTTGAAATAGATTTCATTCATGGGAATTCACCATTTTATCGTGTTCTGTGTATATTCATTTATGTGTATCAAATCTACAGTTATAAGAACTTGTTCCTGTTTCTGTTATATTAAACGAGGATGAATAGAGACTTTTTCCAGTGCTAACATTTATTTTTTATGATTTTCATGCTGGTGAACTGCAATAAGCTTCAGTTTCCATAACTGAAAAGTTCAATGATTTCATCACTAATTACGAAAATTAAACCACAAATTTTTCAAATAAAGTCATATTGATCTTCTATTATTTCAATTGAAGTCGCTCAAAAATAAATACTGATATGCGTTATATGCATTTTCGAGCATATTAGACTTCTAATCTTTTCTATGGAAGACGTCAAATTCATTATTTCAGGAATCTATACTTATAAATTGTAATGGAATTGGTGCGGTGGTAGTGTGCTCGACTCACGATCAGAAGGTCGTGGGTTTAATCTCAACCTCGACCAGATATTTTTCTGGGATGATTCTGCAACCGTATTAGGAATTACACGTTGAAGGGTAAGACCTCGTTAGTCCTTAGCTCGCACAAGTTTCTTGCCTTCTGAGAGTTGTCGTTCGTATGGGATCGACGAGACAAGCTGCAGGTAAATAGTCTGTTTGCTAAGGGGAAGATTGGTATATACAACCAAGGGGATGTCCTCAGGGGGGGAGGTTTGTTCCCTCTGTTGTGGAACCTTGTAATGGACGAGCTACTATGTTTCCTAGATCACAATCCACAATGGGTACAAAGCACTGAGCTATGCAGGCGACTTAGTCATCTTAGTCCAGGATAAATACAATAATGTAGTGAAGGGTTGCGTGCAGCGGGCCCTGAACATCATAACAGAAAGGACCGAGGAAGGAGGGCTTAACATAAGCCCATCTAAATCGACCACAGTAGCATCCACAAAGAGGACTAAAAAAGAGAGTCTTGGACCTCTAAAACTTCGAGGTGAAAAAATAAAACTGTCGGGGGAAATCAAATATCTGGGAGTGATTCTAGATTCCAAACTGACCTGGAGTTAATACTTGTATAGGATAAAGAGGAAAGCAGAGGTAGCACTGATGCTGGCCAGACGCACCTAAGGAAAAACATGGGGGCTAAACCAAACATGTTATATTGGCTATACATAATGGTGGTTAAACTTATGATAACATACGCATCTCTGGTCTGGTGGCCAAAGATGAAGCAGGCGACCGCTATTAACAAATTAAGCATGGTGCAAAGACTAGCCTTTGGGAATAACGGGAGTGATGAAAAGTACCTCAACAGCTTCGTTGGAGACAAACTTGAATCTACCTCCTTTACCTAGGATGGGCCAATTCAGACTGGAGAATTCACCAAGCTATGAAGGATCGGACCGAACAGAAATTTCGGAACAAGTGGAGGAGCATATATTAAATATGTGTACGGACCATATGACACCGAAGTATATAACACTAACTTCACGACCAAAATCATAAGCCGTGAAGAGTGGACGACCATCAGTCATCTCAAGACATGTTTGGAAAGAACACCGGTTTACAGATGGGTCAAAAACCAAGCAGGGAACGGGAGCTGGAATATACCAAACAGATAGAAATTTACACTAGAGTTATCCGCTAAGTCTATACACGTCCGTCTTTCAGGCGGAAGTGTATGCTATTTTGCAGTGTACAAGGCTAATGAAATTGAGACCTCAAGGAAATTTGCGGATCAATATTTAAACAGACAGTAAGAGCGCACTTGGGGCTTTGACAAATCCGAAGGTAACATCGAGACTGGTCTGGGAATGCCGTGATGAACTGAAGGAACTTGCAAACAGGAACAAATTAACTTTTTACTGGGTGTCAGGCCATTCAGGAAACACAGGTAATAATAAAGCTGATCAATGTGCAAGACACGGATCGTCAACTCCATACATGGGTCCTGAACCAGCTCTGGGGGTACCAAAATTATTAGCACGAAACTAGATCCCAACATGGACCAATAAGAAGCATACAGAGTACTGGACGAAAGTACCTGGCAAAAATACAGAGAAACCTCCATTGAGGAACCGTCCGAGGAAAGAACCGAAGAACTACTTCAATACAGTAGGGATCGTTTAGAGGACACCTGAGCAAAATGGGGCTGTACAACAAAGACCTTAGCTGCAGATTATGCAACGAAGGGATAGAGACAGCACTATACATCCTATGCGATTGTAAGGCACTGAATCACAGGAGGCAAGCAATATATGAACATATAAAATTATGTCCAGAAGAATATGACACACATCCAACACAGAACCTGTAAAAACTATTACAGGGTACGAGACTGATGGACTGAGTGTCATGAAAAGATGAGAGAATAAACGCAATGAGCCCAAGAGGCTGCAGTGTTGTGGAGACTAGGAAGAAATGGTCAAGTCAGACAGCTCCCAAGTAACTATTAAAAAAATTTGGGCGATAGCTGATTAATGGAAAAACAGATTTTGAACAGATTTTTTTTGAATGCGAAAATTACTCGCTTGACACTCATTCATTTCCATTTCTCCATACTGGTGGGTCCTGGAAAGCAGAAATTTGGTATATAGGTTCTTCTTAGGTTTTAGATGTGCACTAAGGAAGGATTTTCAACTATTCCAACTGGAACGCCCCCCATGCGAGTAAACGGGGCACGTTTACATTTGAAATTTAACTTTTTGTCACTGTTTCTCCATACCGCTATATTTTCGGAGTCTGAAATTTTGTATGTAGTTTGATTTTATACTGTAGATGTACAATAAGAAAGGAAATTCAAATATTTCAAATAGGGCGCCATCCGCGGGAAAAAATGCGTGTCCATGAAACAAAATTTTCTCTTCATCACTGTTTCTCGGTGTCTTTCAATTTCCGGTGGGTGAATTTTTATTTGATATCAGAATTGCACCCTTGAGGACCCGGAGCGATTCACTAGTAACGAATATTCGAAAACTGATGAATGGATATACTTTCGTTATATTCCCTTCAACTCATCCAATTATATCTATGTATGCAAGTCGATATTTTCAGCAAATTCCACTCCTGCTATCTCGAAAATGTAAATGTTAGAAATGACGAACACGACTTTATGTTATGGGATTGGCAGATATCTCAAAAAGCAAATACTGAAGACACAAAAGAGCTCCAAAGGCTGTTAGTTTTGAAGCTAAGCAGTGCCGATGTTGATTGGCTCTCCTTGAAAAAGATACTCAAAAGAAAGAACAGAATGTAACCAAAAATTTGAATGAGAAAGTTGTTATTTTCTGGAAGCAGACAAAAGCAAGCATATTATGATATTGGACAGCTCAGATTATTAATGGAAAGTTGATGATCTTTTGAAACGGTCCTTAGGAATTTATTCCCTATAGTTTCTTATTGCCTATAGTTTCATTGGTGAAAAACATACTCAAAAGTTATCAAAATATGACCACACTGGCTTCGCGCAGGAGTCCACAGACTTCAATCTTGCAGTACCTAAAATATGCGGTCGGATACTAATCTATAAACTTGATGAATCTTGGCGATCTATCTTGCCCTTGGTTTTCATACATATAAATTGCTGAATAGTCAATAAACAATACAAAACTCTATCGAAATCACAATTATGTTTATGTGTGGTTAATTTTACACAAATTCTTGAACAATATTGGGAATGAAAGGTTACGAGATGAAAAGATCTTAGTACACGTGTTTTATATGATACAATAGGTTTTTCAGGCGTGTTCTTCAAGACGACTCTGAGGATGTTATTTCCGAATAATGAATATTAAAAAAAATTGCTCACGGTTTAAGTGGGATATACATATAGCTAACATAATTTGCGTTTCTGTAGACAGCACGGCAATGGCAAACACACATTCTTTATTCGTAGCTAATTTGTTCACAAACAGATTTGGAATCGAATTGTATGATTTGTTTAGCAGCTTTCAAACAGACAATCCTACAGACAAGAAGATGGGAACTGAAGCGTCCGAAATTTCATAAATGAGCTGCAAGGAATATGACAAAAATTATTTCGTACTAGACGAGCTATTGAAACTGGTTTCTAAAAAACACGCGGCGCACATATCATTTTGTTGACCAAAAAATTTGCTTTGATAAACTTTGTGGCACGAGACCTATAAACAGTTGAATACGTTCCATTTCAACGATCCCATTATTGTTTACTTTCCTACGAACAACTCCTTAAAATTGGCGGAAACTTTCCCAGTAAATTTCCTGCAGATTTTCACCAGAAATCAATGATATGTGACTGACAGTGAAGAAAGAAGTTCATCATGAGATAAAGTCAGATAAGGAATTAGTGTAGTAGAACACCTGATGACTCCAACTAGATTGGTGGAACGCGCGTCGAGAATAGCATTTCAAATAGCATTTTAGATAAGTTCCATTTTCAAATATGAAACTAAACTTCTCCATTCAAATAGAGAATTGATATAGTTAATAACATAAAACGGAAAGTATGTTCCACTGCAACCATGAGATAGAACTCGCAATTCAATATATTCCATCATTTATCGTAACGCTACTGAACCTTGTTCACTTCCTATCAGATCGCCCTGAGCTAAGTATCGCTAGATCGACGTGTAGTTAGAGGTAGCATCCGCTATCTGGGCCTGAAGCTCTTAACATTTCAGGATCAATTTTGTACTTTCGCTTCGACGACACCGCTCCGTCGACACGTCCAGGCGACTGAAATAGCTTGCATACAGGGTGTAATGGTATTTGCCGCCGCAGGCGTCGACATCAAGTACATCGTTGTTATCGGAGTGCACTTGTGCTAACAAGATACCTGATTGCAGTTTAATGTACCCGTGCGGAATGGTTGAGTTCCGATTTGGAGGAAACTTTGCCGCGGGCTCACGTCAGATGACGCGAAAACCTATCTAACCGAATACAGGGTGTTTTTTTGTCGAGGACCAGTTAAAAGGAATTTGAAAAACAGAAACTGATAACGATCTATTCATTTGAAATATTTTGAACTCTTTTTGAATTTGTTTTACGATTTGTAGTTTGGGATTTTCTAGGTTGATAAGAATTGAGGTCGCCTAATATCCAATTAATTTTAATTTGATTTTGTCCAGGATGTTAATTGTTGAAAATAATAATAATAATGCACTTGATGTCAGCATATCTAGCTCATGCGGTTTCGGCTTATAACCATCGAGATAACGAGGCCCCAAAAGTGCTTTATTACCACCTACGGCACTATTACGGTATTGACGATACACCGGTGTTGCCTTACGCTTCAGGGGAAATTGAATCCGTTGTAGAGAATGAGAAGTGTCCTTCTCGTCCATCAGAGCAAGATGATATTCGTCGTGGAGTTTTGAGCTTCTGATGAGACGGATATCGTCCGAAAAAAAGAAGAGAAACTGATTTTCTTTTCGAACTCTTTAGACTCTATTCAGACCACTTTGTCAAGATGCTTGTTCTGATTATTGGAGCACTTGGTGGAATGATGCCCTCTTTACTCTCGAATCTCAAAATCATGCAGGCTCGCCATACTGAGGTAGAAATCTAAGCCAGACTAATGCAGAAGACTGTCGTCCTTGGCTCACTGCGCTTGCTCAGGGCACATGATTCACGAACCCAATGATTATTTACCCCACGGTGTGGGAATTGTTCATTGATTGATAACCAACGTGGACTTATAATAATAATAATATGTTTCTGGAATCCAAGACCAGCGTTCAGTCATAATTCTCGAATTTGGATCCTATCGAAAAAATGTCATCACTACGATGCTATGGAAGTTATGAATTACAGTAAAATCTATAAGTTTTTGTGTTTAATTGACATATTCGATTGCTTTCTGCTAGTTCTCAGGGGAAATGAGTTATATACCTGTATGGAACTCAGACATATATCAGAAAAATGAAAAGAGGCAAAGATTCAAACATTGTACTATTTCAGAATTCATGGGTATGGCACGAGAATTGCTGTGAACATGTTTTCAATTATATTAATATTCACATAGTAGTGATACTTCAGTGCGAAATATCATTGTCCTTGAAGGGGTATATTTTCTGAAAGGATCAATTTTTAGAAAAGAAAGGTTTTGACTTTCTACCTCTCCATCTCTATACAAAAAATGTGGGAAATTTCCAAAGGAAGGAAGAAAGCAATTAATTTCAAAACAAACTCTTCACAAAAATCTGTATATCCTGCACAGAAGTAACTTTCAGGCACAAACTGAAAAAATGCCCTCCCGAAACAACTACTTCCTTATAAATATCGAATTGCACCAAAGGAAAATGATTTCGGAACAACTACTTTCATACATATGAACATTGAATTATAAAGCAACACCATCGGTTCTGCTTTCCCTTCATGGGTTTTGCCTTTTCTGCTGATTCAATGCCTCGAAAACCTAGGCATCGGTTTTTTTCAAGAAGATGAATATCTCTGAACCGGATATAATGATGTCAGGACAGACAATTTTGCTATCTGCTTCGATAAGTCTGTGAGTGTCAAAATGGACACTAATATGTCTTGGCACAATCATGTTGCTGGAATTGCTAGGGTTGCTTCTCAAAAGCTTGGAACACTATTCCGAACCAGAAAACTGTACACAGCTCAGCAACTTTTTATGCTTTATAAAGCTCAGATCGGACCTTTTTTGGAGTATTGTTCTCATGTATGGAGCTCCGCTCCTAAACATACCCTGAAGCTGCTGGATTCCGTCCAGAAAAGAGCCATCCGCCTGATTGAAGACGCAAACATAACTAGCAACCTTGATAGTCTGGAACATCGAAGAAAGGTTGGATATTTGTCTCTCTTCTATAGATACTTTCACGACTGCCACTTCCAGGGAACGTTTTTTCATGAAGCTGGAGAGCCACACACGAAAATGATCCAACAAGCCGTAACATCGAAGTTTAGCCAGCAAACCCTCATGCAATACACGGTCAAAGACCACAGAAGTACTTTTTCTGCCGTGTAAAATTAGTTGTTTCGGGAGAGCTTTTCTCCAGTTCAATATCAGTTTCTTCCTTTCGTTGGAAGTATCTCGAAATTTCTCTACGAAGACGCAGAAGAAAGCTGAAAAGATTTTTTTATTCAAATTATCACTTGAAAAGGTACCCTAAGTTTATGACTTCCACTTCTATCAAAATGCATAAAACCACATCCTCGAATCGAACTATTCGAATTGGCCAATTTGTCGAATACTTATGGTGAAATGTAGTTCTACAACTTTTTACATTCTTCTCATCATATATTCAATTTAAAACGATATAAATAGGGAATGGAATATCCTTTCTGTGAATCATCGAATGTTTTTCACACAAATACTTGCGAAATGTTATTTTCCTTCACAAAGTGTAGTCTGCAAAAAAGATCTAAATGATTATTTATTATTATCACTATTGCGATCTAATAGTCTGCTTGATAAAGGCATATAACAATGCGGATACTTTTTTCTCGATAATAATCTGTTTACAAATTGAATTCTAAATAGGTATTGAACGATTACGAAGTTATCTCAGATCAATAATTACGCACTTGTGTTCCATTACTAATTGATCAGAGGTCAAAAACATCAACAATATCGTTTTCATACATGGATACAGGACAATTTTGATTAAGAGATATCTCTTTCCATCTAGGTCAATATATTATTAATGAAAACAACGTAAACGTTTTCAATACACTTTTTCAAGTTATGCAAGTATACTGGTATGGTGAGTAAAGAAGCCAATGCAAGCCTCATAGCTAATACTAAAAGTCCCAGTACAGGTCCTTCTTCTATCATTAAAAGTCGTAGAAATTATCTGTGGAAGAGGACGCCATCATCCAGTTCAACAACCTCAACATGTTACTCTGGCGTGAAACCGCACAACAACCTAATTTTCAATTGATATGGGTCATAATTGCCTAAAAAAGATAGTCGTTGATTGGCAGGTTATATTTCATGATCATGACGTTACAATTTTTTGTCCACTTTCGAATGAAATAAGTGTATGGAAAAAGTAAGTTCCCGACGAAAAGATGTCGCAAACGTACATAGTGTGTAAAGGCCACATGGAATATATTCATTATTTCGGTTACTGTACATATTTCAAGAAAATCCCAAAACACGTTAAATTCAACTTATAATTTGACATACTTCAACGAAAAAATGCTAACCTCCGGCATCTTTTCAAATCGACTACAGGATTTGTTGAGAGTATGGTTTTCATTCAAAAATATCAAATAAAGCTCTACCAAGATAGATCTGAGGGAAAATGTATTTTCTTCCCTTGCCACAATTAACCTATTACGCACGAGAAATACTAATTTACACTTCACAGAGGGCTTATTATACTCGTAAAAGTTTGAGTCGATGGAAAAAATGCTCCTTCCGGTAAAATTACTTTTATCAACTCTTCATAATATCATAGTAACATAATACTTAATCTTATAAAATATAAATCTGACAATAAATAAGTGAAATTTATTTGAACAATGATCTATTTTAATAACGTTGATAATCTGAAATAACTGTAACTCATTAACTGGTTGGCAAAAGCTGTAAATAGGATTTAGTTTCCACCTGCCTGGTACGTGTACTAATAATAATCGGTTCACGAAATGAAATGATGTTCGAATGATCAAATTCAACAATATCACTTATTTATACGGTGACACCAACAAAGTCCGCACCATATGGGATTTTTCTCATCATTAGATATGTAATGAAAATTTCATGTCAAAATTATTTTGCACTTGGAAAATAACTTGTTTTTTGAAATTTCTATAAATTATTCGGAAGAAAGTTGTTTTGTTCTCAATTTTGCACTCCTGCGTTTCTTTCCAGGGCCATAAATTACTCTATTAGGCACGAGAAATACTAGGTAACACAGTGGGCTCACGATACCCGTGAAATTTCGAATCAATGGAAAATATGCTCCTTCCGGAGAAAATTAATTTTATCAATTCGTTAGTTGTACACTTTGAAAGAGTATACTCGCCCAAATAGATCAAATCAATCAAAACCAGAATCAGTGTGGAACGACCCTGGCAATTCTCTATATGCAGGCTTAGACTTTCAATCGTTATAAATAATAATAATACTAATCGGCTTATCAAAGCGCCTGACTTTCGCTTTCCTCAGGTCGAGTGGGCTGAAGTCGGAAACTGAAGGATTCATCATAGCATGCCACGATGGTGTCTTCAACACCTTGGTCTACCGCAGTCGCGTGATGGGTATAGAGGTTGCTGACACGATGTGCAGGGCCTGCCGCGAGGCGTCCGAGACCCTAATGCACTTGCTGTCAGCATGTCCAGCATATGCGGTCTCGGCCTATATCCATCGACATAACGCG
>WOGR01002886.1:0-16652 GCA_015342045.1 Leptinotarsa lineolata
TCACTTGAATCAAGCCACGCATTGTCATTAGTCTTTTGAAAAGATACGTGGGATGACCAGTAATCAAAACTTTGTGTATGAGGGTGAGCAGATGAAGTTTACACATTTTTTCGATGTCGAGCCATCCGGAATCCGCAAACTTGCCACTGATGTGATCAAATTTTCGAATTCCATATGCAAATCGAATACAAGAGTTCTGAATTCGTTACAAACGAGCAGAATCAGCCTGAAGTAATGCAGGACCATATACACTATCGCAATATGATATTCTGGACATCACCAAAGTCTCACATAATTCCAGCTTAAGTTTAGTGGGTAGGATATTCAGATTGGGATATAGCTGTCGTAATACATTATATGAGGTTTGACAAAGGTGACTGATATGTTTAGTGATCCTGAGGTTGGAATCGATCAATAATCCTAAATTTCTAGAGACTTCAACGACTTCGAGCGCAGTTCCAGCTAGTTTAATGTTAAAGTTATTGCATATTTGCTCACGCTTTGACTTGGGACCAAAAAGCATTTTTAATGATTTTGATGGATTGAGTTTGAGGTTATGCGCTGCAGATATGTCAAATAAGGATTGTAAGTCTTTTTCGATGTTACTGAGGGCCTGAGTGATATTTTCAGCTGAAAAAGCTGTATATGTTTGCGTGTCGTCAGCATAATGGTGGATTGTACAACTTTCCACACTTTGGTAAAAATCTGCTATATAGAGTGAGAATAGTAGGGGTCTAAGAATTGAACCTTGTGGAACTCCATGAGTTACTGACCTGGCATCAGATATAGAAGTTTCTATGATAACTGACTGGATACGTATTGTGAGGTACTCTTTAATCAGTTTGGCAGTATCCTCAGCGAATCCATAGTGTAATAGCTTTCTGTATAGTAAATGATGATCAATTGTATCGAACGCTTTGCTATAATCTAGTAGTGTGTAAGAAATGTTAGCTGATTGTTATCACTTAATCTAAATATATCGTCAGTTATATTCAAGAGAGAAGTGGTTGTACTATAGAATGTACGGAATCCCGACTGAGCTTCCATTGTAATATTTTATTTCATAGAGGAAAAAAACAGTAGGTATCGGGGAGTATGTATGAAGTCGTTCAAGAATAAACACCTATTTTAAAACCACGAGTGATTTTAATTATTGGTATTAAGTCCCAATACATTACAATGGCCACTGCGTTGCCAAATAGCCCGAAACCGGTCTGCAAGTGTGCCCGTTCAATAATTGAAAATCGATTCCGGCAGTTGTATCGCCAACAGTATATGCAGTATAGGGACTTTGAGACTGGCCTGAACAAATTGTTCCTTCATATGATTTGGCAAATGATTACGCCGGTAAAATAGTTCATGAAGAAAGAAAATATTGGACTCATCAATAGTATATCCAAGGAACATGGGATGAAATGGGGTATTTGAGAAATAAAAGTGATTTTTTTCATTTTTCACTGAAACTAAACTTATTAGTGGAAATAGTTCAGAATAAATTTGTTGGTAATTTAAAGATAATAGCTGCAAATAACAAATATATAATAATCAAAAAACCCTGAAATGAATTTACAGTGAAATAAAATACAAGTGAAAAATTGAACAATTAAAACAAAAAAGAAGTATATGAAATTAAAAATTGAGCGATTTCAAGCCACATTACTTCACGACGTTTCAGTTATTAGTATCCACAATCGTCTTCGGGTGATGACTGGACTGATTCCTCCGAGAGATAACTATTTATGGGTCATTCGAGTACTTTCACTCATCCCCTCTTTCCTCTCTCGGCTTCACTGGTTTAGCGGGAGATGACCGTTTGGCGTGAGTTGGCCATTTTTTCTTTGATCTTGGGTTTCCATATGTTGCATATCTCTACGCTGGCTTGGCTGATTGTGTTGTTGGACAGCATATATGCGGCTTCTTTAAATTTTCTCCTAAACCAGTGGTTCTCCTTGTGTATGATCTCAGTTTGGGACCACTTGATGTTATGTTGATGAGTCCAAACATGCTCTGCTATTCCTGATTGGCTGTTTTCCCGTCGCTGTGTGTGTTTCTGGCGCTTTCTTAAAATCGCAGTCCGCGTTTGGAGGCCTGGTGGTCGTGAGGCTGTTATGGATAGTGTTTCCGAACGTTATCTCGGAGGAATTAGTCCAGTCATCACCCGAAGACGATTGTGGATACTAACAATCGAAACGTCGTGAAGTAAAGTGGCTTGCAATCGCTTAATTTTAAATTTGAAAAGAATTAAATCCTTTAGTAGAAATTCGATGTATCAAAATAGATTAAGTTATAATATATCTCTTCTTTCAATTGAAAAAGAGTGTATAAAAAAAGTGACAGGCAACCCCCGATTTTATGACGAAGTAATTGACTACTTTGCCAATTTTAAAAATAGAAGGATTTCTCTTATATTTATAGCAGAGTAGGTGATTCAAAAAGTCTGTATATATTATATACAGACTTATATACTACATAATATATATAAAAATGCTTATTTTATTTATTACCAAATATTAGAGTTATGTTTCATTTATTACAGTTTGTAACTCAAGCAAATAATTTTATTTTTATGATTTTTTTTTTATTTTTATTTTGTAATTTGTTTTCTTGAGTTTTTGTTCGTCTTGGTTAAGAAAGAATGTTATGTTTACTTTTAGTTTTTTCCTTTATTTTTTTTCTTCCTATCCAAAATTACAAAATACACCTTTCAGTTCACCTTTCAAAATGCGGCACCCTCGCAGCGTATATTGAACTTGAATGACCGCCGATTAAAATTAGTTTGCGGGTGCCTTGTGAATTCACTTAAACAAATCAGATTTAACCTTCCTTCCTACCCCATCCTTCATTTCCTTTCCTGGCAAGACACGAGTCTCACCTCCCCGTTGGTTCTTGCTGGACGATAAAACTTACTTTTAGACCTCTTTTCATAAGCAAAATTAAGTACTTGTTCTTATAAAATATTTGTAGCAATTTTTAACGAAACTGTTATATTAGACTGAGAAGAGTTCATTGTTCACTTATATTAAATAACTCAAAGACAACCCTTTTTCCTATTTTTTATTATTAATGTTCAGTTTTATACGTAAAATTTTCGGCAATACACAATTTTTGTTTGCATTTATGCAAATATTACGTATTTTGCTTTAAATAGGTGCGGTACCCCAAAAAAATTTTCGCGCCTCCGGCGGGCTTTTCTGTGTGTATATAGACTTTATGACTTTAGCCTCCCCTGTTCTCCAATGCACGAGCCGTCACTGATATCCTCAGGTCAATAAACTATTAGAAGGCGTCGGTTTGTTTTCCACTAAAAACTTTTTTCTTTTTCGTTTAAGAAATAAAAGAGTTGATTTTAAAAAATTTGTAATAAATGAATTCTATCCATGATAATGATTATGCAATTTTTACCAATGAAATTTTTATTCTAGACTCTTTTAGCAAACGCCGTAGCTTCCTCGGTAATGATTTAATTTTCACCAAGTAATGGGTTAGTGTATTCATAATAAATAAAATCATCAATTACGGTCTTTGTGCTATTACCTTCAATATCCATAGAGCTTTCACTGAATCTACTTTATATCATTTATTTTATCGAGAAACCTCTGAAAACGGGTTTAACGTCAAGGCTATCCTAATGGGTAAGAAGTGTAAATTAACTGATTGATTTCCCTTAAATTCATTCATAATAGTGAATAAGCAAAATTGGATAATTATGGAAATTATATTCAAACCCAAACTGTTACTACAATACCCACAATAATAATCATAATAAAATTCCACCAAAATAATACTTTTAACACATAGTACTAAAACTTTCAGGTTGTTTTCATCATATAAAATGATCCGTGTTATATTTTTCAAAATAGCTCAAACTATTCATCAAATTCACTTAGTGTTCCAATAGGGAAAAATATTCGTGAACTGTATAGGTTCCGATCTAGCCTCGACATATGAAAGAGAAACAGTTTTGCCAATAATACGTTCCTTTAGTTTGGCATACCCATTAGCCGTTATATTTGCTTGTTCAAAGTCCTTGATAAAACCATCTGGCTCGTCATCTTGGCCCTCTGTTGGACTTCGTTGTCGTTTCCATAACCAGATTTTTGTATTATTGTCGAGTAGAAAAAGTGCTGCAAATGGAAGATATTGGTGAAAAATTCAGTCATCAAAGGATTTTTCATTGACCCTGTTATTGGGTTGTTTCAAAAACGTTGTCCGTTTTTATGAGTCTACTTCAAACTGTAATATCTCAGTGAATACTCTTCAATTTATTCAATTCAATCGAAATAAGCGCCATTTGTATCAGTGCATTTTTGCCAACGTAACACAAGTCGATTATTTCCGTGAGCATGAAAATTTAGTGCTCGATATTCGATGAAGTCGATAAAGGCCGTGTTGGCGAAGGTTCTACCGCTGAGAAAGTTCTCGAAGTGCTTGAAAATATGATAGTCGCTTGGCGAAATGTCTGGGGAGTATGGTGACTGAGACAGAACTTCGACGCCAAATTTGATTTTCGGACGGTGAGTTGTGAAACATGCGGACGGTCGTTATCGTGGAGCAGAATCTGACCTCTTCTGTTGACCAGTCCCGGATGCTACTGAAGCAAATTTCGATACATTACATCGATTTCCTCACAATAAGACTCTGCTATGATTTGGCCCGGTTGCAGAAAGTAATAGTGAATCACACCAGCCGCTGACAATCTGGTGTGATGGTAACCATGGTCTTTTTTGGTATATTCTTGCCTTGGGGTGCCTGGGTGAATCATTGGTGTCCATTCTCTGTCCTGAACTTTGCTTGTTGTCGTAGAGGATTTACTTTCGATCACACGGGACGATTCGATTCAAAAGAATCGTTTTCGAGCTTTTTGACCTTTTCAATGCGTTTTAAACCATCAAAAACCGTATAGAATCTAATGCCCAGTTCTTTCGCCTTCCCACACATTGTTTGTGATGGGTCAGTCTCCACCAGGATCTTCAAATTCTTGTCCTGGATTACTGTAGGTCGACCATTTCGGGGCTAATCTAGGGTAAAATCTCCGGAACGAAATCTTGCAAACCAAAGTCAACATTGCGTTCATTAACACTATCATTGACAAATGCCTGATTCATTTTTCGGTCTGTTTCGGCAGCGCTTTGCTTCAACTTGAATTCGTAGAGAAAAATTGGTCAAAAATCGCTCAACGACATCATATAGTAATTTGCTGAAAAGGGGCAAAGAATTAAAATTTAGAAAGAAAATGAACAGCATCAATGTATAGAGTACAAAATTCTCTATCGATCAGTATATACCACGACACAGTGGGATAAATATTTATTGAGATATGGAGCTACAAAAATACATGATATTAAAACGGACAAAACTTTTGAAACAACCTAATGTAGTAATGTTTAGATATAATGTAATATTAGGTAATTAATACCTATTGATACTCATACATTTGATATACACCAACACCATACATTTGTTAATTGTGTGTCCTCCGTTCATTGAGAATGAAAGAGACTTTCCATATCTATAGCACACGACGTACTGGGGACATACATAATAGTTCCATTTCAGATATATACGTCCATGGACTAATCGGAGAAGTTCTGAGTACGTATATTTGTGGACCTACCTGGTTCGAATTAATGTACTCGGAACGTACATGAAGCAATCATTGACGTTTCGTGTACGTACATTCCTAGACGTACTCATTACTTACATTCTAGTACGTACTCAGTACGCGCATTTTAATAGGTACCTTCTGAGTTCGTCTAGGAATATATGTACTCAGTATGATCATTCCAGTTCGTACTGGGTATGTCCAGTAATGTAAGATCTTAGTACGTTTAGAAATAAGTTTTTCAATAAAACGTTGTATTTGTCATGTATTTGCAATTTTATTCCTTAAAACTCTTTATAGTTTTTTAAGATTCTTATGGAAGTTCGTCGTGATTTATTTTTGTTTATGCTTCCACCTGACAAATCCCTCAAAAAACATAAATGAGAAGTTATTGTTAGAGTAAAACCTTGGTCGAGCAAAACTTGTTCTATGCTAGTATAAAAAGTACGATGACATCATGCGTCATATTTAGATTTTTGTTGATGTCACTTCTACAAAAGTATTAAAATACATTAGATGCTATTGATGGAAAACTGGTAAAACCGCTCCTATTACCAGAAGGTGCTTCGGAAGTTCAGATCATAGAGAAATTTGATCTATACCGTAAGGCCAACAGTTATGCCAAGTCAATGATTACATCTGCAATAAGTGACTCCGTCTATCAGAAGATCGTGGATAAGAAAACAGCCTACGAAACCTGGGAAGCGCTAAAACAACAGTTTGAAGCGACATCAAAAGATCAGTTGTTCAAAATCTGTACTGATTTTTTCGCTTTTGTCTGGACGTCAGGAGATGATGTTTCTACTCACATAGCAAAGATACGAAGTTTGTGGAATGAACTCAATCATGGACTCAAAACAAAGAATCAACCAGGTCTGCCAGATTTGATTTTGGTTTGTAAAATGCTCCATGTATTACCCAAAACTTTTGAAACATTCAGATCCAGTTGGATGTTGCTGACTAAAGAAGATGACAAACCTTTTGATGAGCTTGCCTTACAATTGTGCATGTACGAAAGAAATTTCTTACCAGATATAGAGAAGAATAAAGTACAAGAGGCACTCATTGCTAAAGGGGAAAATTTAAGGAAAGCAGAAAGAAAAACTCAAATTTTCAAAAAAAAGTGCTCACAGAAAGAAGATATTTGTTACTATTGTGTAAAAGACAGTGGGTAAAATTTTGTAAGAAGTAGATAGCAGATGGACGACCGGCCAAAAACAAAGAAGAGAATTCAAAAAATGATATTGCAACAGTAGCGCTCATGAGTTTATGTAACGAAGTGAATTCTTTTGAAACAATTCTGTTAGAATGGTGGATAGATAATAGAGTCACAAAGCATGTCACAAATGGTTTGGATATGTTTGTTACTTTTGAACAATTTGAGAGTTCCTGTTTCATTAAAGTAGCTGGAAAAAAGAGTCTCAATGCTCTTGGAAAAGGTATCATCAGAGTCATATCTGAAAACGGTCAAGAGATGATATTAAATGACGTTTGGTATGTCCCAGATATTTCCAAGAATTTATTTTCTGTTTTGGCAGCACATGATGAAAATCATAATAGTCTTTCCCGATCAACACCTAAAGAGTGTTGCTTTGAGGTTGATGGTGTGCAGGTATTACAAGGTACGTGAGAAGTAGGAGAAACCCTATACAAGGCAGCTATCAGATCAGTCATTCCAGAGCATAAAGCTGAAGTTAACATAACTATGTCAGAAGATTCTCTCCTTCAGTTGTATCACGAGAGATGGGGTCACCAAGATAAACGACATATAAAAAAACTGCTTCAAAATGAGCTGGGTATAAATGTAAAAATAGGGGAAGATCTCTGTGAGCCCTGCATCTACGGCAAAGCTCATCGTCTACCATTCGGCACAAGAAAGGTGGCAACACAGCCAGGTCTGATGTATGTGGTCTTTTTGAAGAGTCATTTCAAAAGAAACGATATTTAGTTGTTTTCAAAGACAGTTACACAAAATTTCGATATGGCTTCATCATTAGAGTTAAATCAGAAGTCAAAAATGCTATGGAGCATATGATTGTGCATGCAAAAACAACAGGTTCTATAATCAAGGAATTTTTAAGTGACAATGGTGGAGATTTCGATAAAGAAGAAGCCAATGGTATTACCCAAAGATTAACAGCTCCTTACACACCAGAGCAAAACGGTGCTAGCGAACGAGGAAATAGTACTATAGTTGAAATGGCTAGAATTTTCAAGTATTCGAATCCAGAAATTGCTTTTCTTCTGCAATTTGGGCTGAATTAGAATATATTCTGAACAGAACTTCAAAATCGTCTGTAGATGGTGTGACTCCTTATGAACTTTGGCTGGGTAAGAAACCGAGAATAAAATATCTCAGAATTATTGGTTCAGTTTGATTAACCCATATTGCCAGCCAGAACAGAAGAAAAATTGACAGAAAGGCTACAAAGGGTTATCTAATAGGATATGATGGAGATGAACGTTACAGAATATAGATCAAGGAGACTCATCAAGTTATGTTATCTAGAGATGTAAAATTCTAAGAGAACATAGTTGAATGTTCACAAACGATTAGATTGCCATTTTGATGTACAGAAAACGACAGAGAGAAACGTGAAATAGAAAAAGAAAGTTCTCACGATGAAAATGAAGATTGGATGGAGGAATATGATCTTCAGTATCACACCAGGAGAAATCTAAGAGAGAGGTCAATGCTGAAACCACCTACACGTTTCGAAGATTATGTTATGTCTATTGAGGATCTAGTCAATACGTTGAATCCCGAGACGTTTGAAGATGCAGTTAACAGAAAAGAGGGAACCAAGTGAAAAGAAGCAATGGATAGTGAAATAGCTTCTTTAAAAGAAAATCATACTTGAGAATTAACTAATCTACCTGAAACAGTCAAAGAATTACCTTGCAGATGGGTTTTTCGAATCAAAACTAACCCAGATGGAAGTGTTGAAAGGTATAAGGCCAGGCTGGTAGTAAAAGGATTCAATCAGCAGGCTCCTAGATGTTGGTACAGTCGTTTCAATAATTTTTTGACAAATTTAGGATTCACAGTCAACGAAGCTGATCCAGGCTTGTACAGCAGGCAAAGAAATAGCAAGAAACTATTCTTAGTCTTGTATGTTGATGATGGCTTGATAGTAGCCACTGAATCCGGAGATCTAGAAGAATTCCTGAAAGAATCAAAATCACAGTTTAAAATCTAAGATGAGCCAGCAACATATTATTTAGGATTAGAAATTGACCAGAAAGAAGATGAAAGTATTAAGATAAGTCAAAAAGCACATGCCATGAAGATTCTTGAACGTTTCAATTTTATTGACTGTTAACCGATTTCCACACCTGTATTGAAAGTTACAGTGAATTGAAAACTCGAGATGATTCCTAAAAAATCACACAACTTTCCATATAGACAGGCAGTTGGTGCATTGATGTATTTGATGTTGGGAACAAGGCCAGACTTAGCTTACTGCGTAGAAGTTTTGTCACGAAACCTAGAGAACCCAACAATGAAAGACGTTGTGAGAGTGAGGAGAGTTTTTCAATATATAACAGGAACTCTTGACCTAAACATCTTATATCTTCCAGAGTGCAACACATCTACTTTGGAGTGTTATAGCGATTCAGACTTTGGAGGTTGCAATGCTACAGGTAGATCGATTTCTGGAGTGGTCGTTTGCTATTCTGGAGGAGCCATATCTTGGTTGAGTGAGCGACAGGGTATGGTAACAACATCAACTACTGAAGATGAGATTGTAGCAGCTAATGAAGCAACAAAAGAAATAATTTGGCTCATACGGTTGTTTAGAGAAATTATTAATCTGAAACAAATTCCCATTCTATGAGTGAATAATTCTGCTGCGGTGAGGTTAGTACAAAATTCTGAATTTCATCGAAGAACCAAACACATAGCAATCAACAAATACACAGCAAACACATAGCATAAGAGAGAAAGTGACGGAAGGAGTAATAGGAATTCAACAAATTCTAACTGAGCAGCAGCTAGCAGATATTATGACGAAGAGTTCAGCAAGATCACGCATACAAGAGCTGTGTAATCAGATGGGACTCGTCTGATTAATTTTTTCATTTTTTGTAATACAAGCTTTGTTCAACCAGGGGAAGTGTTAGAGTAAAATCTTGTTCGAGCAAAACTTGTTCTATGCTAGTTTAAAAGTACGATGACATCAAGTGTCATATTAAGATTTTTGTTGTTGTCACTTCTACAAAAGTTTAAAGTTATTTGTTCACAAAACAGAGCGATTTATTTCAGAGATGATTTCAATATGCTGCAGTTGCAGTCGGAACGTTTGGAGTTTATACCTAAAGAAGTCCACGGACAAACCCGGAAATCAACCAAAACAATTCACCTTATTTTTCGAACAGAGTAATATACATTCTCGAAAATTGATGCTGAATAACACTTAGTCTTGCCACAAATAGGACGAAAAAAACAGCGGATATCAATAATTACTTACTGTCAAATACATTTGAGAAGGACCAACAATCTAGAGGTGGTAAGTATCCCTTTGAAACTGTTTAAAACACCAGCCGAAGTAGTTTTATTTCCGCCACGGCCGCGTAACAACGTGGAAATGGTCAGAATGGAAACTTTCACGGCTGACCGTCATTACGGTCTTCCTGTTTCATTGGGAGTCACGAAGAGTTTTCTATACAGGGTGTGGCTTCCAGACTAATTAAACGCTTTTAGCGAGATGCGAAAATAACTGCAAAGTGAGGTTCCAATTCTAAGGAAGGGTTATAGAAATTATTATGAAAACTTGTTACTAATGGTCATGATTTGCAGAAAGAAACTTTTTTGTGCATTGGAATCAATCGCATTTCCACTTATATTAGTCAGATCGTGAATATTGGTCATATACTATTATGTTCAGAAAATAAGGTGAATTTTTATTTTTCTCAAAAAATATTCATTTATTAAATTTCAATTTTGATCCCTTCAGATATGATATTCTTTAATAATAATAATTCATTTATGTCGCTTGTTGAGAAGTACATTACGGTGAATAATTATATCAGTACAATAACAAGGAAAACGTCATAAGATTATGTACTTTTCATATACATACAGTGTGTGAGAGCCAAATGGAATAAATTCATAATTTCGGTTACTTTGGTGAGTGGCGCCACCACTTACCCGAGCAACTGGTGCAAAACCGGAGAGGCAGCCCAGGAGCACCCAGGAGTGAGAACACTATTCTCCCTCTGGTGCCGGCCGTGGGTCTTCAGGGCTAACCACCTGGTAGACCCAAACTCGGTTCCTATTAATCGAGGAAGGGGCCCAACAATCGACCCGCTCGAAGGGGTCAGAGGCAAGGTGGTGGGGTCCATAACGATGATTTGCCTACCGATGACAAACCTGGCAATGACAACGGACACTTTGAGTGGACGCATGAGCTAAAGATAGCCTTATTCATTGCTTCGAGATTAGTGAGCCCACGCAAAGATGGTACATGGCGAGAATACATGCTCTGTCGTTTGAAATATATCGGGAGCGTGATGCCTTTTCTGCCCAAAATCTTAGGGAGTACGTCTCCAATCTTCGGCGGCAGGGCTATATAGCTCCTTTCGAGTCTGCTGAGGAAGTGGTAGAAGTGACAGTTCTACCGCCCGTCGGCACGACTGGAGAGGAGATTGGCATCATGCCACCAATGGAGAAAATCAGAACACGCAAGGCGCTCCACAAGATTAGGCCCCTGAAGCCACAAGAACTGGCTTGTTTGGATGCGGAGGTTCATAGTGTTCTAAGAGGCTGACATTTGGCAAACCAACACCGCCGTGTACAGCGTCGACCAGTCGCTTTCCAAATCGTAAGGACGAAATCCCGGCCTTGGTGTTCGGAAGATTGAACGGCGTGTACACAAGATGGAGGCTAAGATCACGACGGCGGGACAACACGCGTCTCGTATCCAATGTGTGATGGATCATAGGGTGGCCAACAGGCCTTTCACGCCCGCAGTGCGGCGAATAGCCGCCAAACTACAATGTATCCATCACACTTTGAGTCAAGGCGTGCTGCTGACCACCAAACAGCACTGCCTTGCTAGTGCGAATGCTAGTGGCTGCTAAAAAGTCACTAGTGAGACGAGCGAGAATATCGCGGAAAACCTTAGGTTCCGCGAGAAAACTTCTCGCTTATTCCAAGAGCCTTCACATATTGTGGATAATCAGCCGACCGCTGATCAGGTGGAATTCCTCTGGAGGTACATCTATGAACATTCTCAGCCACTCAACTTAGACACTCCAGCCCTAGAACTGCTCGAAGCTTCCAGCAGAGAGCTGTAAACAGAAATAAAAAAATATTTTTAGAGACAATTTAATTTTTTCGTTAACTCCGGCTCAGTCGAAAAGCTCTTTCGATTCTCATTCTATATATGCGAATATAATTATTTTGAATCTGAACTATCATTTCACAGTACAGTGTTATTTCCATTATTATTATCATCATGATTAGGACGCACGTGTATAAATAATGGTTCAACTTAACGCAATACGATTAGATCACCAATTTGAAATAATTGCTTTCCGACAATGATATTATTGCCTTTATCGGAAATATCAATTATTTCTAAATTACATTGCGTTGGCTAGAACTTTAATACGTATCATTATAAATGGTTTCACTAAAATCATTTTCAATTTAATTTCAATATTAGACATTAGCATGTTGAGAGTGATGAATTGATTTGATTGAAGCAGAATACTCGTTATCTTCACGTAAGTAGAAGTAAAGCTCTTACAAAGTACCAGCCCTGAATGTTTTCAAGCATATCTCCATATCAGTGATACGATAAAAATAGATGCGTTCCATACACTTATTGGTAATTAGTCAGTCTAGTTTCATACTACGAATCAACAGAAGGGCCACTCGATTGTTTTTTCGAGATCTTGGCTTCCTTCCCGAAATTCTGCGCTACAAAAAATTGTCGAGATTTGGAAAAAAGTTTATTTCTCAAGAAAGAAAGTCAAGATAAAATGAAAAATAAGCTGTAGGAATAACATGACAATAATCAATTGGTTGTACCAAAGGATCATTACGTATTAAGTGGGGGCGATGACATCTTCCCTTACAAAGATACCATCTACGGAATCGCCAGAGACCTCAATCCTCAAATTTCTAAGATAAACAAGGCTCCTCAAGGCGGTCAGTTGCAAAGCTACGCTATCAACCGCCGACAATATCTGTGTCTTCAAATTTGTAGTAAAAAACGTTAGGCAGTTTGAAATTTGCTTCAACACTAATTGATGATTCAATCAAAACTGAAATAAGTTTGAGATCAAGCAACTCTAATAAAAACTCTGCCATTATTGTGCAATGTTTGTCCTTGGTTGTATATTGTGATGCACTGTTTGGAACTTTTGGTATAGTAATAAATCTTACTGGGGTTTTGTCACACCAAACCGTTATTTTTAACACTTCGACACGTGTTTCGATCACCAAGTGATCATCTTCAAGAGGAAGATTAAACTAATTCTAGATACCAATTTTGCCTTATTTATAACTTAGGTACCTCTACCAGTTACCTGCGTCTCATTGTCTTGAAGTAGGTTTTAACAGTGTTGCCATATCTACTGATCAGGTAATTCTGATAACTATAATATTATTTCAACAGATTATATAGTAAACTATTTGATATTGACCGACTATCGTTATTCATAATATTGTAATTTTTACTTATTTCTAAGCTCTCATAGGCATCTAGATGCCTGTTGTTGTCAACTTGATTATAACTAATCTTAATGAACTAAAGTCTATGGAATGGTTTTGTTGCAACATATGATGGGCTACTGCTAATTTTTCTCTTTTTACATATTTTATGTGTGCTAAGTGTTTCTTATATATTATTTCAATAGATCTTCTAGTCCTATAATATTTTTCATCGCAGTCCTTAAATTTGATTTCGTAAATTCCAGACTTTTCCGAATTCTCAAGTTTGTCTTTTGAATTTCCCAACAGACTCTGTAGTGTATGACTTGTTTTGAAAGTCAAAGTTCTTCCTGTATTGGTGGTATGGAACTGAAATATATTCATCTTGGTTTTCGTCTTTCTAAAAGTCGAGATTTTGTTCATTCTTAACCTGAACTTTTTCTTCGTTATAATATCCTCTACCAACCCGAGAAACCGTTACTAACCGCTATTTCCTGTATTGTCCCTTTTTCTTTTGTGAACCTTTCTTGTGTAAGTGGAAACGTCAGAAGACGATGTACTAGAAAATTCAACCCAGCACATTTGTGCTGTCCACAGTGATGTGAACTGTCATGAATATACCTGTAAGTGCTTGTTTTCCTTCTGAATACATCGTATTCTAGTTTTCCACATTGACTCCTCATTACCAAAACGTCAATAAATGGAAGTGTCCTTTATTTTCCAACTCAAACGTGAATTAAATTGATGGAAATCTGTTATTCAAAAAGGAAACAAAGTCCTCACTATTGATTTTCTTTTATCGAATATCACAAAAACATCATCCACATACCTCAGCCATATCCTAGGTTTGCATTTCGAATTTGCTCGTGAACAGGTTAGCCAGGTATGGATACATAGGGTTATCCATACCCCCATTGAGCCAGTAGATCGGTGATGCTTGTGAGTATAGAAAATAGCGCCCTGAACTGTGAGATGTTTATGAACCAAAATAGGCACAACATATGAATCTACTACTTTTATGTGATTTTATGCGATATATTCTGTCTGACTAGTTAAAATCTGTTTTTTTTTTTTTCATTAATCGGCTGTCTCTCCTCTACGAATTTCTACTATCGAAAGTTGAAACTAGTGCGAGCTAAGGATTACCTTGATCTTGCTTTTTAATACAGTATCTCCTCTTGTTGACGAATACATTGCACTATCACAAGTCGAAGGAGATATATAAAAAATTGTCGGCGTTTTTTGTAGCACTTACTTTGGTTCCGGTAAGTGACGGGTGTCGGTGCATCTGTCGATTTATCAAATTGTTGCTGGATTCATCAGTACCTGCAAGTACCGTATTATTTCCTTGTGAAATCATGTTTTAAGAACCCTGATGGACATTATTTCTTCAACTTCTAATGGACAATAAAGTAACCTAAGAATTCAACTTTGAGTCTATACAATAGATAGACATCGACTGAAAGATTCCAGATGTCATCCTTACAACATCGGATCGATAGCAAAAACTTCTCACTTCCATATCTCTTGATCCGGTTAACAACTAGGAGGCTAGGTGGTACAGATGAGAAGTGTCTTATCGCCTCCTCGAGAGCAGTATATCTCATGAATCTGCCTTGCACCAAAGTATTGAGCGTAGGAAGCAGAATCTGTACCAGAATATGAAACAAACTTGCACTGAGCGGGTTAGCAAACGCCTCGCCCAGCATGACAGAATTTGATGTATCATCAGGTATAGCTGACTTATAGACGTTCTCATATGGAAAGGCTATTGGGGTCACTGAAGTGAGAATCTTCCATTATGAACGTCTGACAACCTCAATATCGACCAATCAACTGGATTATTGTCAGTGTGTCTTTATGGCTGCGGTAGAGGATTTTCCAGAAAATGTGCTGCTGATACAGTTTCAGATCTCCACATCCCGGCGTAGATGGGTACAGGTTGCCTGAGAAGATCAGGAGAACGATCGATTCCTGACTGGTGGGTGCAATAAGTATCCTGCAGCCATGAGAGGCCATCTCTCTGAGATACGTCACACGAGACCTACTTCTCAAGCCACACATATATGCTACTCACATAAGTAATCGCAGACCAAGCAGGTCCTTACTAGTCAAACTGGGAGGGTAGTTTAGAAGAGCAAATACTGTTACCAACATCCAATATTAGGTACACAATTTAGCGAATTAGAGTAGCACAATTAGCAAAAGTCAGTGGGCGGAGCCTACGCGCGCGTGGCGCGATCACATAAATATATAGCTTTTTGCGCATAATTTTTCAGTTATCCCAGATTCCGAGAAAGGGACAAACATAGAAGGCCAACAAAAGAGACCCCTCCGATCGTCGCGACTCCGGTAAGTATAAAAATTTTTTAACCAGATAAACTCTCTTTCAGGTTCATCGGGAAACACTCGACCGCGATCTCTCAAAACAATACTCTCCGGTCAGCTTTTGGGAGCCCCGTGCAAAAATTCAGTTAGAGAAGTTAAGACAACACAAGTTATCAGATTAGGAAGTAAAAGCACCTAAAGGCTGACTTTCGACTGAAAAAAGATCAGATGTCAATCTTGCTGAAGTGCCCGGCAGCAGGTTGAGGACCGTTCCAGGAGGAACGGGGGTGAAAGGAGTGGGATATTTCTAGCAAAACTTATTTTGTGGGCGAAGCTTTTATCCCAGGGCACTCAACCCGGGTAGGGGCATGGGGATATGTCTAGAATCAGTTAGTAAGGACACGCCCGAAGAAGCCATTGTATGGCGAAACATGTGTTGCGTTTTTGTAAAACTGTTTAGTGAAAATCTCACAATATTAAGTGTTTTTTGAATACGTCAGTTATGGATTTCCATAAAGTATCGGCCACTTTTATCATATACTATAGCTGCTTTTAAACCCAAACTTTGAAAACAATACAAAGAAAAAACAAAAACAATACAAAAAAGTGCAAGGTATCAATAATAAGTAATAAATTATTATAAAAAATAACACAAACTGATGAAAATAATAATAAGTCCTACATTCGTGTTATGGAAAAACAAGATTTGGGAGTCTGTGTAATTGATGACTTGTTTATTTGGTGGAAATTGATGATCACTTCAATAAGATGAATGAAAAAATTTTTCTTGTCTAATTTCCACTACGTTTATTTATTCTTACGACCGTTTTCGGGGTTTAGCCCATTATCAAGTAAAACTAACTAACTAACTTTTTGGAGTGTGCACACGGACTATATGGGGTTACACGGGTTATATGGGTGCACACCCCAAAAAGTTACTAAAAGTTAGTTCTACTTGATAATGGGCTAAACCTCGAAACCGGTCGTAAGAATAAATAAACGTAGTGGAAATTAGACAAAAAAAATGTTTTCATTCATCTTATTAAAGTGATCATAAAT
>WOGR01002887.1:0-10316 GCA_015342045.1 Leptinotarsa lineolata
TCAACGCCCTGTATCTCCGAAACGAAGCGAACAAAAAAATTCAATTTCAACGCCCTGTATCTCCGAAACGAAGCATTTTCGGACACAAGTTCATATAGACTTTTTCTTCTAAAATTATCTCATGAATACGTCATTTGAATATTTTAACGTACTTATGTTACATCCTGTATTCTAAATGGTTGTATTTTTCAAATAATTCCTACCAATGTTGAATGAAAAAAGTGTTCTTGCACTTATCAGCCTCTCATACTTTGTTCACATTAACAATCTACTATAGCATTTCTTTTGTGATTATTTTGATTTTTTTACCAATTTGTTAATTTGTGAATTAAGATTATTATTATGCTGAAAGTTTTTGCTGAATTCAGATATCAATTCCTTTTTAGAAATTCGGAGGTGAAACAAACCGCAAAGTTGTTAGAGGTAAAAGTAGCAAAATTACTTCATGAAAATATACAAATACTTCTTATCATGAGAAGTTCACTCCGACAAGTTATTACGTAATAAACCACTGAACTCACCAATTAGTCAGCAACTTGTTTTCACAAATTTTGCCTACAAATGAAATAAAAGGATGACAAAATAAGACTTTGGAACTAATGTTTCTCAAAACATTGACTTCTTCACGAAAACATCTTTCTAAAGATATTTATATTTCAATTCACGAACTCTTCAAGCTAAAATCAAATCCCCAGAGCTCTCAAGTGAACAATTTTAAACCATCGGCTTCGCTGAGTTGGTCGTAATACTGATATATTTTGCAAATGTTCATAAAGTAATAATCATGAGGGACAATACAGAGAGAGGAATGAAAAACCGATGAAATCATAAAACGAGGAAGTTAAAAATTGTTTCAGTTGTACGTATCCACAGTTATGGCTCTGACAGTTACATATACCTAATCTGGAACTTTTTGGAATACTTCAATGCTTGGCGACGGTTAAAACACAGCATGCCGTGAACTTGTAAATAGGAAAATACATACGTAACATAAAATGAAAGTTCATCGATATCTCACAAAACCTGAAATGGTACTTATGAGGAAAGCATTACTATGGTTGAATTGATTGATAATATCTGGGAAAAAATCTTTCTGGCTTCCACTTCTCTATATTCATACAAAAAAAAAACATGTGATCGGCTTGAAACGCCTTACAGGAGTGATAATTCAAACTAGTCTAAGTTGAACTATTCAATATGGAAATTGGACTAATTTTAAATAAACAGGTATATTTAAAACTTTGTACACTTATCAAGAATCGGTGACAATATAATAATTTCAAAGGTTTATCTCGTTATCCTGATCAGAATCGCCAGGATTAAATAATTTTCTCACACAGTCTCTGTGTGAGAAAATAGTCACATAGTCTTTGTGTGAGATCAAGAGAGACAACCACTGTGTCTGTACATGCGTATATATTTTATATTGAAACAAATGGGCTTGAAATAGCAAGCCAAACTAAAAAGTTGAAAATGAATAGTAGTTTAGAAAACTAAAAATCACGCTCTAATAGTAACACAAACTGAAAAATGATTCAAAACTAATTAAAGATTGTGTTCAACATCGATAATAAGTCCTATGGCTTGATGTAACTGATGACTTTCATTAATTCTGGATTCAGAAGTAATCTATTCACAAAATAAATAATTTTGCTGTAAAAATGCTCCTCACCAAGTATCAATAACAATGGATATTCAGCACCCCACGCTTTTTACAACAAAATTAATTTTTTGGAAATATATTTGTTCTGATTTCATCCTCATTGAAAGTTATTAGTTACATGAAGCTATAGGACTTTATTGTCGATGTTGAACACAATCTTGAATTAGTTTCGAATTATTTTTTATTTTTCAGTTTGTGCTGCTATAAAAGTGTGTTAGTTTTTTGAACTTTTATTCATTTATAATCACTTTCAAAAGCGGTGATAGATATATGTTATATGTTGATGTATATCAATTGTTGGCTGGTTGCATGTTGCTTTTCTGTTGTGGAACACCAAAATGTGAATGAACATACCAATGAATAGGTAGGATTTATATACCCAATAGTATGTTTTTGCAACTGAGTTTTATTGGGTGAAAAAACGTTGTATGTTGTTTTTAGTTTGCCTGCTGACGTTTCAATCACTTTTTGAACATAATTTCACTCTCGTGTAGAGTTGAACTTCCGTTACATGCAACGTTTTTCCTGTCAGGTATTCAGGTGTCTATCGTTCACTAAATATTGAGTCATGCGAAGAGAGAAGACGAAAGCTTGTGCCACCGCCGTATGCGCGAGAAAAAGGGAAGCTAGACAGTCTGGCGCTGTTACACGTTACGTTATGCGGTTTACCCTCCCATAAAAAGTTATCACTTGAAGAATAGAAAAAATTGTCCAAAGGAAAGAATAACGCAATCAAGTTCAAAATTAACTCTTCACAGAGATGTGTAGATCATGCGAAATATAACTTTCGGATGTCAAAGTCCTTTCTTAAAAACTGAATTTCATTGACAAAAATAGGTGTTAACAGTGTGAGAGCAAAATTAAGACTGATTTATTAAAGTATTCTTTCCATGAAGATGAGATTGCTTGCACATCAGTTTCCCAGAATCGCGAGATTATGCTTCAACAAGGTCAGCGGTTCATATGGCAACGGGCGATATAATTTGCGTATACATTATTTTCAGATACAAAACTGAAGAAGAGTAATTTCCGAAATAACTTCTTTCTTATAAACATTCAATTGAATGAAAGAAAAGGTTCTACTACTTTCATACGAACATTAAATTATACGAATTATACGAAAATCACGTAGTAGGCTGATAATATTTCCTGTTGAGAAATTACATTTTTTAGTTTCCGAAAGGTATATTCCGACAGTTTTTCAATTTGCTCTAACCAGTTCAAAGTGTCATATAGATGTATGCCTAAGAGTTGAACACTGTGTCCTTTGACCCAGGAGTTGTTTGATGTGAATATGATGTGTTGAGTTTTATTTTCGTTTAACATAAGATTATTTCTTTTGAACCATGACAGCTTTTTTTTTTTAATTTTATTAGTATCGCACACCAAATCACCCTCAAAACAATTATGGGGTGACATGAAGGAAAAGAGATCATTTATATAGATTATGAATAAAGGAGGCCCCAGAACTGACCCTTGGGGAACTACACCTATAACTGGTTCTCAGTTGGAAACTTACCACATTCACCATCGTCTTTTGACTCCTTTTATGTTTACTCAATTCTTTGTGTTTTCTTACTCGGGATGAAATTTGAGTTCATGACTTCGGGGGGAAATTTTGAACCAGAAGATCCGTGAAACTCGATTTTTTAATATTGTTTTTTGAGTGCCATCCCGTCATTCCATGACGTTGAGTGTGGAAAAGTAGTACCCACTATTCCCACTTGAATCAAAATGCCGGAAATTTCTTTTCGACAATATCTAGTCAGGCGAATTTTGAAACAGTTAAATATAAACAAGGAGTCTGGTCCTGATGAAGTGCCTGTCATCGTACTTTACACTAGCCTGGCTGAATACGTTGTTGGACAGCATATATGCGGCTTCTTTGAATTTCCTTCTGAACCAGTGTTCCTCCTTGTATATGATCTCAGCTTGGGACCACTCGATGTTATGTTGATGAGTCCAAACATGCTCTGCCATTCCTGATTTGCTGGTTCCCCTCGCTGTGGGTGTTTTTTGTGCTCGGCAATACGAACTTTCAATGGCCTCTTGGTTTCACTGATACAGGATTTTCCGCACTCACAGGGTATCCAGTAAATACAATTCTTGGAATCGCAGTCCGCGTTTGGTGGCCTGGTTTTTGTGGGGCTGCTGCGGATGGTGTTTTCGGATCTGAAGCAGGTTCTGATGTACCTACTTGGACCCAATTCTTCTCATCCTTTCCGACAATCATCTGATGTAGGGAAGTGCAAGCACTGTTTGTGACGGCTTCTCTTCCTTACGAGGCTCTTGCTGTCTTCTAGTCTGTTCTACCATTACTTTGGAGTAACCATTCCCTTGAAGATATTTTGTGATGATGCCTAGTTTCTTCTCAAGACCTTCCTTTGTATTACAAAGCCTGAAACCACGGTCTACTAGAGTCCTCTGTTGGTAGATTGACAGTGGTTGGATTCGTGTGAGGGGGTTTTCGGTTTACAGATGTTTCCCACTGAGTGTCTGTCTTCTTCACCAAGACGTCTGAGAATGGCAATTCGTTGTGGACTTTCTTCTCCATTGTGGAGATGATGGAACGTCCTACGGTGTTGATGTGCTTCAGAAAGGTGACAGTTCTGTATTCCCATGGTTCCATATTATAAAGATGTCGTCAACGTATCTCATCTAGACTCGGGTTTTCTTGTGGGCTTCTTCGATGACTAGAGTTTCAAACCACCCTGTATGTATGTTGGCTATAACTGGTGAAAGTGGCGATCCCATTGGCAGTCCCTTATAGGTCAGTTCGTTCTATCTTCCAGGTCCTCGTCTTTGGATAGCTTCCTCTGTATAATTTGAAGTGCTTCTTAGGCAGGAACGTTGGTGTAAAGGCTTTCCACATCGAAGCTGATTAATTGATCTTACCTCTAGTAATTCGACCAAATGCCTTGAATTTTTAACAAAAGGTGAAAGTTTTCCTCGTAGTGGTTGTATTATTGGAAGTGAAAATCTGCACAAATTTTGAGTAGCTGAATCTCTGGAGCTAATGATCTGTCTGAGCGATCTATGGATTTTGGGTAGTCCATACAAGTAAGGGGGCTTACTGTGGTGCGGTGTTAGCGATAATCTCTCCTTGTCCGACAAAAAGACTTGGTTTTTTCAAGGTCTGGCACAACTTTCTTTCAATTGATGCAGTAGGCACTGCATCAATTGAACACTGATTTAGGAGGAAGTTCAAAGAAGATGCATATATGTTGTCCAACGATGCATTCAGGCAAGCTAGCGGCCAATTCCCGCCAAACGACCAGCTCCCGCTGAACCACAGTCCAGCCATCACCCGAAGACGATTGTGGATACCAACAAGTATACACTTGGCTCGAGATCTTTGAATTTTATTTCATTTTAATTGTTCAATTTTCAATTTTTGGCTTATATTTTATTTTATTGTAATTTCATTTCAGGATTTTTTGCTAAATATAATTTTTATTTTCAGCTATTCTTTTTAATCTTCAATTTTATTTGTTCTTTCAAGAATTTCAAATCATTTTATATCATAGTAGACAATAGAAGTTTAAAAAAATCTGTTTTTCCGTTAATCAGCTGTCGCCCCCATACGAACGACAACTCTCAGAAGTTGAGAAACTTGTGCGAGCTAAGGACTAACGATATTCATTTCTGTTAGATAAATCACAGAAGTTGTTTTTCTACATTTCTATGGGTTAAAGGATGTATTTTCGTTGACCAGCTTTCGTCTTTCTTCGATCGAAAAGCGTCTAAATTCTTCAGGACACTTGCATGATCAGAAGATAAACGAATTCTAGTTAACGAGAAAACGGATTTTGGAATATTTTTTCAAGGGAACCCAGATTGATTCCCAGAAATTTCTCGATTTTGTACGAATATATATTTACTAAAACTGATGATGGTAACTTGGTTGCGAAACCACGAGTCGGGAGGCAGCGTGTTTGTTCTGATTAGGGAAAAGAGTTTTCATCAGATACAGCACAAAGTTTAGAAATATTCAGGCTCAAACAAAACGAAGAATAAAAATAGAAGAATTGTGTTGACAGTGTTCCTTGATTGAAATATCAATAATAGATAGATAATTGATCTGTTTTCAAGTGCAGTTAGTTTTCGGAATGTCATTCTAATGATGTATATTTTCATTTGGATTTAAGTCGTTTCACTGTTTTTGCAGGAAAAAACCTTCCTGAATTGTCGGTACTACATAAGTGCCTCTCAAATTATTCCACGATACGCCCCTGATCTTTATCACTAGAAAAATGCCAATGTTGAAAAGTTTGATGGTCACCTCAATTTGTATATGGAGATATTTTGATGCCACAGTGTGTGATTCCTCATCAATAACTTGAATGCTATTAAAATGTACACGGTATGTCTCGGTTAGGACACCACTATTTTATTCGAAAAAATAATTGAACAAATTGTTAGGGCAGTTACCTGTTATTCCTGAAAACTGAAATTTCCATGTTCAAGAGTATTATTCAGCGTACACAAAAACCAATTGACAGATTCCTGCCATTCATACACAAGGTAATTATTTTTGTTCTAATTGTAATGTCACTCTTTGTAGCAATTTTATGTTTTCATGCAAAAAACCACCAAAACAATCAGTTCATTCAACAATTTCCATGAATAAAATAATTAACTGCCCATTTAAAAACTCGCGTTATTTTTTTTTGCGAAAGCCGATAGAAATTCCAAAAACTGCCATTGAGAGTCGATAATCTATTATAATGAGTAACAGAACCAATTGAAAGTTCATATATAAAAAATAAATCATATTTTGTTTGGATTAGGAAATATTGCTTTTTTACTTTCTTTGGAAGATTCCCACATTTGTTGTATCAAGATGTAGTAGTAGATAGCTAAAAACTTTCTTTCCCAAAAATGAATATTCTGATTCAGATATTTCAAGATAATGTTGCTTTCAAAGAAACCCCATTGATACTTTGCATATGCTGAAAAATAATCTTTGAATATCTCTGAAAATAGATATCGAAAAAATATAGTTACATAAAAAATAATCATAGTTCATTTTTGTCTAATGAAAGAGTTCATAGAATCAACATCATATTCTGAAAAATAATCTTTGAATGTCCCTGAAAATAAATATCGAAAAAATATAGTTACATAAAAAATAAATACAGTTCATTTTTGTCTAATGAAAGAGTTCATAGGGTCATTATATTCTGTAGATAAAGCTATCGAACTTAAAGAACTCAAATGCAATAGTACATTTTTTCACGTCTTTGGTGTAATCTGAGGATGTATAATCATATCATTATTACTATTATTATCAATATTGAAAACTGCTGCAGCATAGTTTAAAACGACTAAATTTGAAAACTACACGCATTATATGCATTCTATCAACAATTGTCCTACTATTTATTATTATTAAACGAGAAAGTCAATAATTCTAACCTCTCCATATACGTAACTCGTCAAAGTATTGATTTCCTTCATAGAAATACACTTGTCAAACATGTTCATTACTCCTACGTCATAGTTTTCACTACTTTTTCATGTGAAATAATTGGTAGTTCACAAAACCCATCAGAAAAAGTAGATTTAAATATTTCTAAGGGAAAAATTTACTATTAATAGATGATTAGAAACCGTTTCTGTAAATATATTATGAAATATAATGTAAGTGAAATTTAATGTACAATAAAATTAAATTAACAAACACAATGTTATTTTATTTCTCACCATGAACTTAGATGAATATTCCTCTATCGAATTTGTGGAAAAAGAAGGTTCTTTTTCAAAAGTATCAAGTAATCTATTTAAAAGTACTATATTCATGTTGTTGATCAAAACGACGCAACTGGCTGTATTTCAACATGGAGGAAAACTCGTGAATAAAAAATATGACCACAACTGCCTTTCTTTCTTTCATTTTTTTGATAACGAAGATATCACTTCAACAAAATTCTCGGACATCCTGTATATAAAACTCAAATTGAGATGAAATAGTAACAATGCTTTCTTCCGAGCACTTCAGCTTTAAACCTTTAGAAGAAAAATAACGACCAAAATGAACAGATTGTGAGCAGAAAAAACGAGTCAAAATCACACTTTTTCATGAAAAAATAACCTCAATATTCCTAATAGTAAACGAATTGAACTAATTCACCCAAAGTTTGTTCGCCCTTAATCGATACATTGAGTGAGTTACCCTTCCAGATGGTAATTTATCTTGAAGGCAAATTAGTTATTACCTACCCCATTTGTTGAATATTAAGAAAGTCGTTTTCTTTCACCCAATTAAGGGTATTATTTTGTAACATTTCAATATAAAGGAAATTGAATTATTACCATCGTATCATTCAGAGCACCCAATAGATGTTCTGTATGTGAAAGGTTCGAAGCTATAGTAGTTTTTTGACGATCTATAATCGCACGTAAAACCGATTGCTGGGTCGCCATGCGCAAGCGGCTGTGCGATTCTTTTCCCAGTCAGTCAGCGAGTCAGTCGGTCAGCGAGTCAGTCGGTCAGTGACTCAGGCAGTCAGTCAGTCAGTTACTGAGTCAGTCAGTCATTAGCGGAGTCAGAGAGTCGGTGAGTCAGTCCGTCAATTAGTCGATTAGTCAGTGAGTCAGTGAGTACGTCAGTCGTTGTGTCAATGAGTCAGTGAGTCGGCCAGTCTGTGAGTAAGTTAGTCTGTGAGTCGGCAGGTGAGTAAGTCAGTCGTTGTGTCAATGGGTCGGCGGATAAGTCAGTCAGTCAGTGAGTGAGTGAGTCAGTCAGTGAGTCAATTAATTAGTAAGTCAGTCGGTGAGCCTCCAGTCAATCTGTGAGTCAGTGGGTCGGTGGGTGAGTCAGTCAGTGAGTGAGTGAATAAATCAGTCAGTGAGTCAACTAGTTTGAAAATCAGTCGTTGAGCCTCGAGTCAGTGAGTATTTCGGTCAGCCTGTGAGTCAGTCAGTGAGTCGGTTCGTCATTCTGCGTTTGATGCGAAATGTTGAACTCGTTCAATCAGAGGTTTTGATGGGTAACGCACCAGAAATCAATTATTTTAATCATTGAGTACCAGAAGAGGACACTGTCCCATTGAATATTCTGCTGTCATTTAGAACGTGCATCAACCAGTTTATGGTTCGGAATGGCACAGGACTGCTTTCATAGCAAAAAACAAACTTACTGAATATGAAGGTTGATATTAGTGGAAATAGAGATAATTTCGAAAGAAAAGGGTAGTTTTGTTCGGATAAACGAAAAATGTTGAAAATATATTCAACAAATGAAGGCGATGGGGCAAAATATTCTGGGTCATTATGAAACGTGTCGAAGTTGTTCTTTAGAAGGAATGTAAAATGGAAAACAAACAAGACTTATCCAGTGTTGACAAAGGTTCGATAAAATCCATATCAAAAATTCTCCTAGTTTTGTTTCAAAGAATTTAATTTTTCTTATCTTTTGTTAGAGGTCGTGAATAACTGAAAAAAGGCTACTACTTTTCGATCATTATTTGCCATACCTACATATTTGACTTCGGTAATACACAAGATCCAAACATAATAGATGGAAGAAATTACAAGAATTCCTTCATTTTTGACTACAGGACAAATTATTGGTGAGTCAATAGATGAAATGTTCTGAATTTGCTTTTTAACTAAAACTCCTGAAAAATTCTCCAGAAAATGCATCTCTTCAAAAATACCTCGTTTTTTTCAGACTACACGAACTATAAATGGAAGGAACCCCGAGATGATCAAGAAAAATTAATAGCTGATGTTTACTACACTGGAAGCCTATAATTATGTACATGTATTTTATGATTTCCACAAATAAATGATACTTCTCACATCGATTGTTCTGTTTCAAGAAATCGAGAAAAAATATTTTGATTTGAACCCCATTGATTTCAATTAAGAATGATAACGAGTACGGTTCAAAAAATTATTTGTAAAACTTTTGGATTGAGAAATTTAAATATGTTGCAAGTTAAAATGTGGATGATCGATAAAAACAAATGTTCCTGTAACAAGATCTACAGAACCTACAAATCCAATATCGCCCAGACCTGAAGCAAAACCGATTTATCGTACATTTTGAAATCTCTACATCCACTTTGGCCTCGCACAGTCGCGAGATAATCAAAGGGTTCGCGAGCTGTCTATTGAATTCAATATCCACTAACTCCCTTTTGGGAATTCCCGTCTATTCAGACGTTGCTTTGAGAAGTACACTCGTGTAAGGTGAGAAGGGGTTACAGTTCGAAGAGTTTTCTGAAAGTGGGGATTTCTCTGTGATGTATGTGAAAGTCGATAACTATTGAGTGGACAGAATAGTTTTAAAATGAGTTGGAGTCGTTTTAGGCTCGAGTTCAGGAAATGATAGAATACTATAGTACAATTCCATGACGTCAATGTGTACAAGGTGTGACAAACAAGTAAAAAACATGGCGTTAATGTGTACAGGGTGCCTCAAAATACATCATTTGAGAAAAAAAGAATGGTAACGAGGATCTAGCGTTTTAACGTGCGATCCAACATCCCAGTTGAACATTGAGCACCATCTTCGTTGATCAAGTTAGCATCATTAGAAGTTGACGAATACTAGGTGTAGGTCAGCATAACTGAAAAACTCTACAGGGTGCCTCAAAATACATCGTTTAAGAAAGAAAAGAATGGTAACTGGGATCTAGCGTTT
>WOGR01002888.1:0-16648 GCA_015342045.1 Leptinotarsa lineolata
GCTGATGAATGTGCAAGACATGGATCAACTTCATACATGGGTCCGGAACCAGCTCTGGGGGTACCAAAATCATTGGCACGAAACCAGATCAGAACATGGATCAATAAGAAGTATACAGAGTACTGGGCAAAAGTACCTGGCAACAAACACAGTAAAACCTTCAATGGGGAACCGTCCGAGAAAAGAACCGAAGAACTACTTTAATACAATAGGAATCGGTTCTGAACAATTACAAGGTTACTTACCAGATACTGTCCGTTTAGATGACACCTGAACGAAATGGGGCTGTACAACTGAGACCTTAGCTGCAGATTATGCAACGAAGGGATAGAGACAGCACCACACATCTTATGCGAATGTGAGGCAATGAATCACAGAAGGCAAGTAATATATATGGATATATAAAAAGATGGGAGAATAAACGCAATAAGCCCAGGAGGCTGCAGTGTTTTCTGGAGACTTGGAAGAAATGGACAAGTCAGAGAGCTCCCAAGTAACAAATAAAAAAAACCGCAATCGTCTTCGAGTGATGTCTGGACTCAACGTCAAACTCACTCACTGAACTCATATTTCTTTTTGAAATATATAGTTCGGAAATGGAAACGTGTGTATCCCACCAAAAATTTGTAACCGTGGTCTTCTTTGGTTATCATCTCCAAACGTTTCGACTGCAACTGCGGCAGTCAGTCATCTTCAGTGGCGTGCATAGTGCTGATTTTTCGTGCACTTTCTGGAATGGCGGGTTCGAGCGTACTTTCCGCGCGATTTGGTTGATTTGGCTTTGTTATTTTCTCTCTTCCTTTCTGTTGAAGTTCTTTTGGTGTTTGTGTATTTATATGGCTTCTAACTACATTCTTGTTGAATAATGATACGACGTTGCTAGCCTCTCGGTATTTTCGAACAGGATCTTGTGTTACTTGTCGGACAGTGCATGTTCAGCGACTCGGCCTGTTCCAATCGGCAACTCCGCTTGTGCTCGACGAGGCGGGTACTGCTTCTTTTCGTCTGACCGATACAGATTTTACCACAGTTACATGGAATCCAACAAACTCCCGCTGCTTTGAGTGGATCTCTGCTGTCTTTTTCTGATCTTAGATACTCCGATATTATCTTCGTTGGTTTGAAGACTGTGTGAATTTTCTCCTCTCGAATGTTCCTTCGGTTGGTGACACCTTCTATGTATGGCAGATAGACAGTGCCTCGGGGCTGTTCTTTACTGGTGTTTTTCTTCTCCCTTGGATGCGTAGCGCGGATTATGTCTTTTTCGTGAAGCCGTTCGCTTGTAACACTGTTTTTAGGTGTTTTATTTCGTCGTCGATGTACCTTTCTTCACATATTCTCAAAACTCTATTCATTAAGGTGTTGAAGATGGTTCGTTTCTGTTTTGGATGATGGTTGTATCCACAATATAAGTATCGATCGGTGTATGTTTTCTTTCTGTACACTTTATGGCCTGGTCGATTACCTTCCTTGATGACTAAAACATTAAGGAATGGAATTTGGAGGTTTTCTTCTAATTCCATGGTGAACTGGATTTTTTTATAAAAGCTCTTCAAGTGATTTAGGAAGTTCTGAAGTGCTTCTTTTCCATGGCTCCAAACAACGAACGTGTTATCTACATACCTCAACCAGGTCGTTTTTCTGAGGTTTCAATGGCTGTTTCTTCAAATATTTCCATGTATAAATTCGCCGGCTGAGAGGACTTCCCATGGCGACTCCATCAACGTGTTCATAAAAGGTTTCATTCCATTGGAAATAAATTGTCGTTAGTGAATAACGAAATAAGTTGATATCTTGTGGAAAGATTTCCTCTGTGTAGGGATTCCTCGAGTGGTATATTTGTGAATAAGCTAACTATAATGTCGTTTGGCTCAAATGTTTGATGAAGTCAGTGGAGTCTCGGACAAACGTCTTAGTCTTCCCAACATGTTTCTACAGCATATCTGGCAAATGGTTGTTGAAGTTGTAGGTCAAGGTTATAAGAGACAGAAAAAGTTTAGTTTTCTATTCGTGAAAACTGGTCATTACTCTCTCGTTGAATAATATACTATCATTTCTCCACATCTCCTTTCTCTGATAATCATTTCTAAAAATTATTGGTTTGATTTGGAAACTTTATTGCCAAATTTTTTATTGAACGATATATCAATTTTATCATTTATGTTAATTTCTAGACTGCCGTGGAGACTCGCGGTCACGTTCACCACTGACGAACGATCAAAATTAGAAGTTTTGAATATTCAAACAGAAAAACGTTGTTTTCGGCGGTTTCTTTTTGTTTCCCGGTTACTACCCCGCGTCACCCTCGTAGCCGCTCCCCTACCCATTTCACGCGAAACCTTTGTAATCCGGCACTGTCGGCGGTGGCGTCGGGGCGCTCAACAAGGCATGTACGTGATACGGGACCACTTATCGCTCTGTCGGTCCGTGTATATCGCTCCGATGTAACTTCGGCGAGCGTGTCGTGACTGCTCAGCGCGCTTACCGCCCTCATCCCACCGCCCCCTCCATACACTTCACAAACGACACACAAAACACACGGTTTCATGCCCGAATCCATGCGGCGGCAGGATTGACGCTCCAGGGTAGGACTACCTCGAAAACTCTTATAATAGGTACCGATAATTCCAAAAACATTTTGTGTCTTGTTTCAGATTGAGATTGGGTTTTCTGTCTTTGTTTTGAAGGTGATGAAACAGCAGCGCACATACTTTGTGTCTGTCCCGCTGCGGACCAAATCATGTTTTCAGAGTTTGGATGAGTTTCACTCTGATCTGTTAGATCACTTTCTGAATACGCTAATCGTCATCTTCAAATCTAAATTTGTTTGACCCCGTTTGAATAGGTGTGGGCCACAATAAATCTTTGCGGGTTGTACTAAGGGTACGCACTCACTTTGGACCTACCTTCCTATTTGGGGGAAATACGTGGGAAATTCTAGTTATTCTCGTATAAAAAATAAGTATTATAGATTTGCACCATATATTTACCGAAAAATTGAAACTGAAACAAACGAACTACTCTAAGTTTTTTGTTTCAGTTTCACATGTTTTTATTATTTGTCTCTCGGAAATTCCTTCTTTGAAACTTCAAATTTTGACTTTCATCTCGAAATTTCGACATTCATTAAAGTCGAAATTCGAGTTGAGAGTCGAAATTTCGAGATTGACATCTCGAAGGATCTGTGAAAAAACTTGGGGCTTAGAGTTCAAACAAATCCGTTGAATATAAGTGATGATTGTCAGACCAATGGTCACGTACAGCAAATGGCACAGGTGAAGTTTTGCAATCAAAAAACCAGCTCGCCTGCTATATCTTGTACCTTCTGCATGACTTCGTCAGCGGCCATGGAAATGTCCCTATTTATTCGTATAAATATTTATATGCATATGCACTCATACTCACAAGTTCAAGACAGTGATTATGGCATATTAGGTATTCTTTTAAACTCATTCAGTGGAAATATCTTTCATTTTTTGCTATCGTAAAATAATTAAGGCCTCAATCTATGAAATATGGTAACAAAGTTTCAGATATCAACGAGTAGTCAGAAAATAAATATTTCGAAATGAATTTGAAACATTCCCCATTCGACCATCAAAGTAGGGCGATATTTATTGTAAAGATTTCAGGGAGAATCCAATATCGCCTGAGAGGAGGAAGAAAAGCTAATAAAACAGTGAAATTCAACTTCGAACTCTACAAACTCTCTTTCAATATGGTTGTTCTGATTATTGGAATCCTTGGTGAAATGATCCCTTTCCTATCTAAAATTTTAAGATCCTTCGGGCTTGCCGCACTGCAAACATCATAAATACCGCCCGCCAACCGTAAAATCGTAATTAGAGTATAGAAAATACCACCAAATTCTCAGGGTGGTCCTTTTTAAAACAATAAAGTTGTTGACAACAGCAACCACATTATCAATGACTTCTTGTCCCCAATTTTCAAAATCTCTAATAAGAATCAATTGTAATAATTAGATTCGCTGTGGCTCAACAGTACTCTACCTCTTTTGTGTAGTTATGGTCTTGCGAAATTAGAATTCGATTTCGTTGATTTACTGAGCGCCTGACTATATTTTCATTCCACACTATATGCATCCCCGTTTCCCAATAATGACCCAGCAGTGCGGTATCCTGTGGTTAGACTGATTCACGGTTAAAGATAAACTAGAAAACAAGACTTTATATTTGCGACGGTATTACTACCACCGAATGCATTTTACCCGAAATGCTCATATATACTCGATGGGGATTTAAATTAGACAAGAATCCTAATCCAGCAATTGTTCGAAAATGCCATCCTCCTGCTGCAACCATTTAATAACTCTCTTCAACATAGAATGGTTATTTGCTCTTCCTAATTGAAAAAAAGTCAAGGAATGTATTCATTGCGACTTCAAAACTTTCGTGTCATCATTGGTACTCAATTAAAGAATATAGACCTCGTTTATTTTGGACATTCGATGAATGAGTCTTCTGTCGATCTCATAGATGGCGTATTCGCAGGGCAAGATGTCATTACCTTTACTTTCAGGATTGTTATTTTCAGGACAGTTAAGTGCTTTAGCCTAGCACCACTGATAAGACCTTGGCAAGTTGAAACAGCTGTTTGTCTTTGATAAAGCCTATAGAAATATTTCAGGCGTTAAGTCTGGTGAACGAGGTGGCGTAAGTTATGGGGTTTTATTGACTCACCATCTTCTCTAACACATTCTGTACAAAAGTTTATCAACACTCCCTGTATAACGAAGTGAAGCAACATTATTTTGCTACCAATCTCTCTTTCTCTCCGCCTGTCGCACAACACTGATTCACTTATTCAGCATCTTACAAAAGGCGTTGAAGCCATACGAATTTTGAAAATATCTTTCTCTCTCTTTGTTGGAAGAAACTGAAGTGAATTTTGAATGAAATTTTTATTGGAATTATGATATTTATCTTTTGCAGGTTTTTGAAAATATAAAAAAATTATTACTCAGGAACGGTGTTCGTTTCATGGATGACGGTTAGGTAATAGATGTTTCTTGGAGATGAGTGATGCCACCCATTAAGTTTGCTGGGGTTCGAAAACAACTCCCTTTTGTATAGTCACGATTTTTTGTGTCCCAAATTCCGAACATACCCGGAGCATAATTCTCTAAAATCAGAACTCGACCCGGTCATTAGCCGCTCGCTTGATCATACTTTCAATCCACACTATATGCATCCCCATTACCCAGTAATGACCCTGCAGTGCGGAATCGTGTGGTTAGGCCGGTCCTTCTCGGCCGTTAAAGGTAAACTAGTAAACCAGACTTGATATGTGCGCCAGTATTACCACCGGATGCATAATCAACCGACATGCACACACACGGTTAATTGGTGGAAGGAGCGCAGTTAAGAGCTTCGCGCGTCTGTTCTCCGTTACATCGGACACAGGCGTCAGTATTCGGCACACGAGGCCGGACTAATTGACGCTTTCGGAAAGCTTTCTATAGCAGACAGGGAGGTGTACCTCACGATTCGAAACTTCGGAGGCCGGTGTCGGAAATGAATGAAAATTTTCTGTCGAGCGCATTCCTCTTTGGAAACAATTGACGTGTTTTAATGCAAGAACATTTTTTTGGAATTCATAGAAAAAACTACAACAATAGCTGTTTATGTAGCTCGCTAGGTAAAGTTTCAAATGATGAAATTATCGTTTGTTGAAAAAAGAACATATTTAGAAAAGATTATCTTATTTAAAAAACCTCTTTCACAATCTACCTCTGTATCAACAAATATATCAATAAAAACTCAAAGATGTAGGGGTCATGCCCAGAAATTTCTTTTAGATGCAAACTGGAAGAGAAAAATCATCCAAAACAAGTCTTTCCGATATTGAAAACACTTTTTCTTAATCAGAATAAAAATGCTGTCAACCAAGTCAGCATCATTGAGAGATGACTAAAATTACTTCTAACAACAATGATTAATGTTTTCATTTGCATCTAGACGAATCATTATTCGGGCTGGTACGCCATGGTCGAATAGGACCTGAAGTACCAAACGTTTCGTCAACTGTTGCGGCAGACATCATCAGTAGTCAACGCATCTACCACTCAAGGTGTCGGACGTAGTAGTAAATGAGATGTTTGTTCTCTTTGAAGGGTCATTATTTGTCAATTGCTACCTGACTGATACCCGAACATTACCTGTTATTTACCCGTAATTATGTAAGAGTTAGGAAAAGGACCTTAATCTCCATTCATAGGTCCCATTCTACATTTTTCGATTTCTAAACTTTTGAAGGCATCTAAAATTTGTTGTCATGTACCGGTCTCAAGTCTAAGCAATTTCAAGCATTCCCCACTGTAACCGTTCTCTATGATATGTTGAGCAACACTGGACTTCTCTGGTCTATGAAACCGATGATGTGGAACATGTTACTTGAAGCGACCTATTACAGTCCGCTTGATTTGGCCACCATATTTTAATGCAATCCTCACAGTATATTTCGTAAATTCCGGACTTTTCTTTTTCCACTGTTTTGTCTTGTCTTGCTGAAGTGTTGTTGGATCAGTTTTGGAAGCCACTTTTATATTGAATTTTTCAAACATTTGAAACAATCCTTTGGTGTATTTTGTTCAGCGAAACGAGCGTTAAGAGAAAGTATTTTTGATCTGGTGTGGGAAAAGTGTTTTTATTAGGACTCCCAAACCTTATGATATTCATCATACGGGTGTATAGGTCTTGGGATTTCGATTCCTGTGGACTTTTTATTGAAATAAACGAACAGAAAAATGTTCGCCTGTATTTGATTGACCGGTAGGACAGAAAGCACATACTTCAAACTTCTACAATAGTGTTAGGAATCCCACGATAAGCCACCACTCAATAGATGTATACAGGGTGTAACATAAGTACGTTAAAATATTCAAGTGACGTATTTCTGATACAATTTTAAGGAAAAAAGTCTATATGGGTTTGTGTCCGAAAATGCTCCGTTTCAGAGATACAGGGTTTTGAAATTGATTTTTTTTGTTCGCTATTTGAAAATAACTCTTGCAAAAAATAAGTTATTTGCACGAAATTCGGTATCCGGGGTTTTTTTGACGTGGGAAATCATAATTTCATATTAATGTTCATGAAACATCTAGAGGGCGCTGCGTATGCTGTCATTATTTATTTCAAATTGCTCTAACTTTTTTGACAGTAAACTTTTTGTATATCTCAATTTGATAACAAAATAACGAGAATTTCGTAAAAGTTATCCAACAATTCATTCAAAAAAAAAGAAAAATAACCCATCGTTAGTTAAAAGTGACTAATTTGTCAATCAGTAACTGTCTGAATACTATAGAAATTACTGATTTCATTTCACCTGAAGTAGAAAAGCTCGAAAGGAATGTTTGAAAGTTGTTAGTTTGAAAATATGATGAAGAAAATTGCTGGGAAAAATATTTAAATATTTTATTTTATTGTTGTACTAAAACGATACGGAAGCGTTGATGGACATTACGTTTTCATGGTACAGGATATACCACAATATTTCAATCATCAATGCAAAATATGTCAAAGGGTAGTCGTTCACATGAAAATTTTTCGAGTTTTCTTTCAACATCAGCAGTAATTTTTTTCATATTCAGATTGTTCAGTCCCCCAAGGAGTTCAAGTACATTGAGTCGAAAAAACAGGTGTCAAGGTACAGGTGTTATTGAAATCGTGTTCCCCAAAAAAATGAGTCAAATGAACAAAATTGTTTCTGGAATCTTCAGGAAACTCCAGGGCAACTCTACTTAGAACTGTAAATGGGACGGAGTTTTTGAAAAGTGGTCCTGCTATGTCAACTTAATAGTAATAAAGGCATTTACATTTCGCGACAGAATATCATTCATTAAAATACGTTTTCCAGTTTGGAGTTGTTTTATTCACAACTTCATACGACAGAATGTCCCATTTAGAGAACTGCCTCCGCCGCTGCTACTCAAAACCCTTCCCTCTTTTTTCCCTGTGATTTCATATCGCAGAGGCCTAAATCATGGCGACTTATATGGATAATAATTCTTGAAATTTCATTGGAGTGTAAATTGCAACCATGAATCAATATTATTATTAATACCACAGTCGAATGTAAACGTTCCAAGTTCGTCAACTGTTACACATTACATTGTATTTTATAGCTTTTCGCGATTAGCGGTGATGTATTTGTTTTCCCCCGGTTTATATTCGTCTGGAATTGGGGGGAGATCATGAATGGCTTAAAAACTACAATTCCATTCAGTTGGGGTTTTTCCAATTTGATAAGTTAAATTCTTAGTATAGCTTAGGTTAATCTATCATTTATGTGTTTCCGAAAGTTTGATGTCTACCATGTTTGATGAATAGAGACGTCCTGAAGACTTGGTTGGTGAAATAAGCGTCGAAAAAATTATTAAAATTCTGGTGAGTGTGTTTTTCTTGAATTTGAATAATTTTAACGTAGCTACTAACTACTCAGGAGAGCAAAAAAGATGACACATTTTATAAAGACATGTAATGAGAATGATTTTTGTTTGCTAGTTTCGGTTGCAGTGAGTAATGAAAATATTGCTTGTAGTTGAGAAAAGCATGTGTCAGTTACAAGTCTAGGTTCATAGACATGACTGATCAATGACTGATTGCAGTGCTACAAAACACGTTTACTAGTAAAAAAAACGACAAAAAAATTGAACCAAAAAGAAAAGAAGAAATTGTATCATTCCCACAATAAATAAAATCCTTTTAGGTATGCCAAAATAAACTTCCAGGTGTTGCTTAGTTTTTAAATTTATCACCTTTTTCAACACACATGAAAAATGTTTATTTTGTTTCCATTTAAATTGATTCGAAAAGTTGAACTAATATTCACTTTTTAAGGATCATGATATCTAAATTACTACTATATAGTGTGTTTCACTATAAATGGTATTGGCTTATTAACTGCAATAAACTACCTGGTTTAATCCCATTGTGTAGAAAATCATCAAGTAAAAGATGCAACTGTGCTACAGGGTCGAACTTAAGAAGTTTCCTGAAGACAATGGGATTAAACCAGGTAGTTTATTGCATTTGATAAGCCAATACCATCTATACTGAAACATACTATACAAGATTTTTCTCTAAGTTAGATTCTACTTCCTTGAAACGTTGTTATTTCTGTGAAATGCAGAAAATGTTTCCATTATTACAGTAAAACCTACTTATTATTGAAATTTCTATGCTGGATGTCTCAAAACTCAAAACCAATTTCCGGGTTTGTTGGCCGTGATTTCCAGGTACCTACTCTAGTTGTCTTCTAAACATACCGCAGTTCTAGACGAAACGTCAGACATAAGATCCTGTAGACCATGGCAACAAATCCGACAAATACACTTGACAGTTGTGTTCACTAAAAAAATAAATGAGGCCCGACAGATATTTTAGAAAAAACCTTTTTAACAAGATAGCATTCCAGCGCCGAATAATGACCCATCGAAATCCAAGCGAGAAAACACTGTAATCCAGCCACACTTCCGATCATGAGAACTCCAGAACGCCATTTACTTTTCAGCAATAAATATACATTCCGTGCCCCATAGTTTCAACGTGATTTATAACAAAATATTAATATAATCATAGGAATATGTTAGAACGAATTCGACATAAATCGCGCGTTCGGGCATTATTTTGTCAAGACCAGACAAACATAATGGGTCGATCGGAAAAAAGTGAAGCCTTTCTGCCCGAAGCCGAGTTAGATCCATGATTAATAGATCCATAACTCTTGACCAGGTGAGCAGTTCTCCGCTAATAGTCCCTTCGTTATATATTATATTGTAGAAATTAATTGTACGGGAACATTCGTCTTGGTCGTGCGAGTTTTAGTATAAACAAGTTCAGACTGAATCCTCGGGAAAAACAGGTGGAGATATCGTTTTTTCTTCTGACTCTTTCGTCGAATTCGTTAAAGTGTAACTCAAAAATTTACTGACGTGAATGAACAAAAATGAAGTTACAATTTCAACACATATTTAGAAACACTGAGCCCAGTAAATTTGAACAAAAAATGGGGTAAATCGAAAATAAAAACAGATTAGATTATCAATAAATAATCACAATAAAGAGCGTATAAAACTCATGAGCCCGGAAAATTTGCTATAACTACGTCAGAATTATATGTACATTTTTAAGAAAGAGGCAGTGACTCAAGTAACGAAATAGAAGAAATTATAGTATCTCTGTATTATTTAGAATCACATGCGTGAGAAAAGACATCTAATACTCTACACCTGTACTATTTAGTGGGGCGAGTAAACAAAAGTTGGATGTCGGCCTACTTTCACATTAAAATAAAAAAGTGAATTTTATTACAGTTTCCATTATTAGTTTTGTTTGCTTCATTCATACATCTTTTTCGAAGAGGGATAGGACTTCATTCAACATCATATTTGTGGCTACGCTCAAACACTGGGAGTGGAATTTCACAGGCAAATGTTGCAAATCTGCTTGGTATTGCGTACCCAAGATCAGTTAGCATAGACACAGCACTAAATGTGATCGAAATGTCATCAAAAAGAAGGCGTGTAGCCTCTATGCATATTGATGAACCAGATCAAGAATCTGCTAATGCCACTGAATTAACAACGCCAGCCAGAGTTACATGTCGAAACACTACCAATAGTTTCATGGCTCCCAGTAGTTATGACATCTTCAACAGTGGCGACATTGCCATCAAAATTTGCATCCCAGTCTAGAGCTTGAAAATCTGTATCTGGCAATAACAAAGTTGATGGAATCAAAACTAACTAATGAATAAAGCCATACTTATCTGTCCTCTTTTGTATAAAAACAGTTGTCCTAAAAATAAAGACAGAAACGAATTTGTCAGAAGATCCAAAGTGCATATACCCCAAAGAAATTGAGCCAAAAAATATCTGTTGAAACAAATTAACAAGAATGTCCAATTTTCTTACCTGTGTGTTGCAACTTTCTGATGGTTTAATAAATAAAGAATATGAAGTCGTTAATGATTCTGTTTTACAACAATGTTTTCTTGGAGGATAGGACTAATGCAATCTTATTACATTTGAAAAGGTAAGAAGAAAAGAAGTAAGTAAAGTAAGGAAAGAAAGAGATGAAGGGGACCACCATCTATACGCCAGTGAAAGTAGGCCAAAGATTAAAGAACTCATAAAATGAAATGGGGATATTTTGTAGAAGATATTAGTTTTTGGGAAAATGCTTTTTAGTTTTCTACTTTTAATCATCATACAAAAAATGTACGAATTTCTAAAGAGAGCAAAAAGTAATCAAGTTGAAAATAAACTCTGCAAAGATGTGTAGATCAGGCATAAAAGGCTTCTTTTAGACACAAAACGAAATAAAAAGGCTATTCCAGACAACTATTCTCACTTTGCGATTCAATGTTAATTCATTGTAAAGAGTTGTTTCAACTTAATTGCTTTCTTATTTATTTCTACCGAAGTTCCTACTTTTACTTTTCTTGTGTAGAGATGGACAAGTAAAAAACGAAAAAGCTTTTTTTCTCAAGCCAAACATAACATTTGGGTCCAACATGCTTTCAATATTTTCCAAGAGAACCGTTCCAAACCACAAGGCCATTCTAGTGGACCACTATAACAATCCCTCACTTTAATGCCACAACAAAAACTCAATTCTGATCTATGTCGCGCGTGTAATTTATTAATTTACCCAATTCTATTTATGTTTGCGCTCCAGCGCGAGAATGGCTGGCACACAGACCGAATTTATGCGTTTGCTTTTAAAGCGAAAGCTGTACTGATAAGTTTATCGTCAAGAAGTGAAACATAAACGACATTTACACGGTAATCCAGGTAAATCTCGTAAAAATGAAAACGATTTTTTAAACACTGTTTACAGTCATTTCCTCAATACTACTAAAATCATCTTGAAGTAAATATTGATTTTCTTCATTTCCATGATAAATTAATGGTAAACAATGGACATAATTAATGAAAGATGAAAAAATCCAAGGGGGGGAAAGATGAAAGCAATATACGTTAATGAACTGTTGATAGTCTAGTCCACGTTATCAATCCATAAAGTAGCTATGAACCTACCAACAAGTCGTGTTTCTTAGTAAAACAAATTGTAACTTTTTTGGAAAAAATATTTCTGGCTTTATATTATCCATCATTAAACAAAAAATATGACGATCTTTCCTATATAAGATAAGTGGATCATTGGGAAAGGTTTCTTTCAGAGATAAAGTTAAAAGAAAAAACCCTTTCGCAACAACTATTTCCATTGAATATTGAATCACATGAAAATCACTACTACAAACATTCACTGAAACAGATATCACTCATAGAAACATTGCAAAATCTGATATATACAAGAGTTTTGATATAAAATGTAACGTGTCGGCAACACTAGTAACATTTGTCTCAACGCTTCATCAGCACCGTTTTGAATCACATTTCTTTAATAACATTACAATTTTGTGTTTCCGCAAGATACTGAAGGGTATCTCCTACAACTACTTAGTTTAAGAACATTTTATTTCTTTACCGTTTTCGTTCGAAAAACATATGGATATTGAAAACGAATCTTAAGACACTGTATCAAATGTTTGTTTTATTTTACTCATCTGTAACACCCTTATCGAGTCGAGTGAAAAATTAGGGTCAAGTGGTTGATGTTTTTATGAACGACTATTGTCAGTGACGATTATTTTCGAGTTGGTTGGAACACATTTTTCAACCGAGGCATTCAGTCTATTCTGGAAGTTCGTACCGAGAACTAATAACCTCTCTGAGTCTCCTCGCCACGAGGTTACACTGCTGTTTTGTTTTTGGTTATTAATAAATTTTATTATTGTAAACGTTGCGTGCTAATTAATAATTCACCTATCACCAGTCCCGACAATACAAATCTGCTCTTGTCACGATGACAGTATGTATACACATTTTTGCAGTTAGTTAATTCCCACATATCTTTAATGGTGGATGTCTATTGCTTTAAAGTTTAACTCACACTCTGTGAACTCTGTAGAAATGTCAACAAATGTATCAGATTTGAACCTGACAATACTGACAAACCACTTATCTCTGAATAATGCTAAACAAACAAATGAAGTTTCATTATAAAATTTCATTTTATTTATTCTTCCATACATTTTGAATCCATTAACACCTTTTTAGGCAATACAAGTTCAAACTTATGTAAAAAAAACATTTTCAACTATTTTCAAACGTAATTGTCTTTATAGATTTCGAATTATAGAAAGAAAAATTCCAATAAAAAATTCATGAAAGTAACATTATGAACGCGAAAAAACAACATTAGTTTGTTTTCTTCTCAACTCTCCTGGATTATTAGAAAACGAAGTTTATCGGCAACATAAATATAAATGAATTCTATATTTTACCTCGACCTGACAATAAATTAGCGGAGACCTGCGAAAAATATCATTGCGCGCCCGATATATGTATATCTATTTTGAAAATTGCGAAGCGAGATATTGCTGCATCTAGATGGCCGGTATAAATCTAAAGTTTCTAGCGTAAACGGATGAAGTATGAATGTGATCGATTCTGAATTGGCTTTATTTCAGAGCGCATTTGATAGGATATGGGCATAGGATATGCCCAATGAAGTAGTGCGTAACGAAATTTTTCCAATAGGATTGGGAAAACCTGAAAATCGAAAGTATTCTTGGGGGAATGAAAGATTACATAAGTAACCACATAGTAATACTTCCTTAATTGGTATCAAAACGTATGAAATTGCCGACGACACACGTTTATATAGTTCGATATAAAGAGTACAAGAGCTCTCTGTCTGTGATTAAATGCAAACGTTGAACTGTTTTTGTATTCCTTTTTCAGTTTCCGAAGATAAAGATGCTTAATGGAAGTATGTGTTTTATTGCGTATTATACAGTGCATTTGGGTTAATGAAATTAATGCATGAATACTTTATTTTGAAGTTGAAGTGACAGATGAAACTTTCAAGATGACGAATGGGCGCCATCTGGGAAAAAAATTAAATAGAAAGGGGGGTCTTGTGATATATCATTTTGAAGCTCCTGACGAATACTTAACAACCCTAGAATATGAAGTCAATATCTTCATCTACTACAAAATGGCGGAACATTAAATAATTTCCTGAAGACAAACACATTAATATCGATATTTATAGAAATATTCTTTTTTATCTGGCATATGGCAATTCCAACAACCCTATAAGGTTTGTTAAGTTATTTTTCGCTTATAAAAAACGACAAAAAATGTCAGTATGACAATGAACATCATCGTTCAGTTAGAATATTTTCATTTAGTTTTCGGTTTTACTAGTAGAAAGGTACCACGTCAAAAATCTCTATAATGGTTCATTCTCGTCCATTGGAAGACAAAATTGAAGCAGTAGTGTACAAAACAGAAAGCCCCCAGGTCAACCGGAGGAATCACAAGTGCAAATAATTGGTGAGATGGTAGTAAATCCTGAACAGTCTACTTATTCCGTAGCGAATGTTTGTGAGGTGTCTCCTTCTACTGTGTGGAGACTTTTGAAGAGAAATATGTATCATCCATACAAAATTAAAATGGGACACCAATTAACTGAAGATGGCCCTGATTGACGAGCAGAATTCTGCAAAGTCATGACGGAAACCATTGCAAGGCATCCTACCTATCTCCACAATATTTGTTTCAGTGACGAATGTACATTTTTTTAAACGGCAATGTTCACAGACAAAATTGCCGTTATTGGAGTGACACCAACCCTCACGTTGTCCGGGAAACATATACCCAATATCCAGAAAAATTTAACGTTTGGGCAGGAATATTGGGAAACCATATTGTAGGACCTATATTTATTGATCAAAATTCAACAGGGGAACTGTATTTGAATATGCTGGAAGCTACTGTTGACCCTGTCATCATTGAAATCGTCGAACCGAATCCTAATGAATTCGATATAAATATTGTATTCCAACAAGATGGAGCATCACCACATTACTCCAGAGAAGTAAGAAACTATTTGGATACTACCTTTTCCGGTCGTTGAATTGGCCGTTGAGGTCCTACAGAATGGCCAGCATGCTCGCCAAATTTGACACCTTTGGACTTTTTTTATGGGGCTATTTGGAGTTTTAAGAAACTGAACCTGCTTCAATATTGGATATACGGCAGAGAATAAAAAAAATTTGTAGAGATATTGACGTTATTGTGTACGAAAATGTTTTGAGTGAAATATCGGATTGGCTGTTCATATTTCAAGAAGTTCAAGGCAACCATTTCGAGCATCTTCTGAATTGACTCAAAGCTTATTACCTCATATTATATAAATACATTTCAATGTATTCAGGCAAAAAAAGTTCTGCCATTTTGTAGTAGTTGAAGATATTGATATTATATTCTAGGGTTGCGAAGCATTTGTCAGGAGCTTCAAACAGATGTGTCACAAGACCTCCCTTTCCATTTAATTTTTTTCCCAGATGGCGCCCAGTCGCCATCTTGAAAGTTTCATCTGTCAATTTCACCTCAAAATAAATTTTTCATGCATTAATTTCATCATTCCAAATTTCAATTTTTTGAGTAGACCCGTTCAAAAAATAAAGGAGGGTACACTAAAGAAAAGCACTGTATACTTTCAAAATGACTGAATATACTGCCATTGAACTCTATCTGAGAAAAGAATCGTCGTCACTAAACATGGACTACATGGGATAATCAAATTATCAAGCAGTTGTCTATCAGAGCCGAAATTTAACTAGAATAAACAATCAATCACTTGATAATAACCTCAGGCGTGACATGAATAAATTAATTCCGTATTGCAACTTACTAGATATTTATGAGGAGTCAGAGGAACAATTAACAAGTTATCGTTTTCCTTACGAAAAATCTGTTTTTCCAGAAGGTGTCAAGATATTTTTCAGCTGAATCCAATTTTCAAATACCAATTCTTAGAGACCAAACCTGACGATTGATATTATCAACTTCGTCACTTTTATTCTATCGGTAAGGTAGGTCAGTAGTGAGTGGGTCTATTCGACCCTCCACCGCAACCCACAAGGGTTTATTGTAGCTTATCGGTGAGGTAAGATCAAACCCCTACGCTAGCCACACACTATCAACTGGTGTCAAGACACAAAATAGAACACATAATTTCTGATGAAAACCAAAACACCGGCTGTTCGGTTGCGGCAACTACAAACTTTCACCACATTCTATTTTCCTGGAGCCTCAATTTTTTCTGGTGAAGAAGAACGCATCTAGAACTTGTCTTTGCACACTGGAGATTGGAGTTGCTACTGAGTTTTCAGTAGCAATTCCGTTGTGCGTCAACATGTCGCTGTATTTCTAACATCAAAATATTTATGGAAATTGTTTAATTACGCCCCACGTTGTATTACACGAAAATCAAAATGATATGCAATTAGAAATCTCCCGAATTGAATAGAAATATTCATATTGAATCAAACAAAATACAATGTGTAAAAGCCAAATGAAATAAATTCATTATTTCGGTTACTGTACATATTGAAAATAAACAGAAACATGTCAAATTTAAATTATAGTGTGACATTCTTCAACGTAAAAATGCTACCCCTACCTTCAACCCCCTTCGAATGACAGGTACAACCCCCAATTTTTTGGGGGTTGTACTTGTTTGAAAGGTCTATTCATTCTCTATTC
>WOGR01002889.1:0-16648 GCA_015342045.1 Leptinotarsa lineolata
GAAAGTTCTGAGATATCATCTGAAAATTGTCCGGTCCCAAAATCAGAGAAATCAGAGAAAAAGGAAAAAACTATAAACTTCACACAATTGAACAATTTGATAATTATTAGAAAATCAATGAATAAATGAATAATTCAGTTATCAACAGGATGACATTCATCAATTCAGCAAATTTTCCATAATAAATCAATAATCAATTTTTAACAATAAACTAGGGTCTTTCACAATAGTGATATTCTATTTAGCAGGCCTTTTTCTACACTTACAATTCATATTAGCAAGCCTTATTCACTTTAAACTATTCTACACATTCTCAATCCTAAGATTCTATGTGTGTGTGTGTGTGTGTGTGAATAAGAACAGGATAGTAGATAACGGCTCTTATTAAAGTTGAGAGTAAGTTTATTGTACTGAAGCCATTGAGCTATCTTGGGAAAATCATCCTCAATATTTTCTTGAAGGTCATTCCAAGTGTTTGCTTTATAAGTAACAAGAGTATCATCTGCGAAACTAATGATTTTCTCCAAACTATTTATGTCGAACAAGGTATTGATGTATATAATAGAGAGTACTGGTCCCAGAACAGACCATTGTGGAACACCATAAGTTATTTTTCTTGGACTGCTACATACCTCATCGATTCGCACCTGTTTGTGTTCGTTCTGACAGACAATCTTTTGATATATCATAGGCGTTTCCTCTACTCCCATGATATTTCAATTCATTCAGTAATTTTTGGTAACTATCTGTATCAAAGGCTTTCGAGAGGTCAAGAAAGATACTTACTGTTGGTACTGATTTATCTAAGGACTCGTAAATTGATGTTGTAAATATGTAAATAGCATCTTCTGTTGATTTTTTCCCTTGATTTTTGGACAAAAGGTTGAATTCATTCAAAAATTTTGTGAGTCTGGATTTCATCACATGATCCATAATTTTTGAAATATTGGAAATTACTGTGATAGGCCTATAGTTCCCTATTTTATTTTTTCCCACTCTTATACAACGGCTTGACAATAGCATGTTTCAGTACCGTTGGAAACTTTCCTACTTGAAAACAGTAATTGATCAGAAAAACTAGAGGTGCACGATTTCCCTGGCAACTTGTTTTAGAAGTTCGGAGCGAATATTGTCATGCCCTGGAGATTTTTTCAGTTTCAATTCATCTATCACTGCAATCATCTCTGTTTCATTTGTTGGATTCAAATATAATGTGTTTTCAAGACTGCTTGTATGTTTATCATAGTTATTAATTGGAGGAATTTCATCTGCTAGATTTTTACCCAAATCACTGTGATAATCATTGAATATATTGGCAATTTGAAGTTTTTCAGTAATCAAATCCCCATTTCTTGCTCCTATAATTTTTATACCTGTTTCAGTTTTCGTTTTCCCACAGACCTCGTTTATGCACTTCCATAGAGCCTTTGACCTATTTTGATTTTTCTCTATTAACTTTCTACAATAATGTTTTGAAGGCATTTTTCATTTCCCTATTCAATAGGCTTTTTTAAATTCTATATTGTTCTTTAACCTCAATATTATTTGGATATTTTGTGGTTGATACATAGGAATGGTTTTTTTCATTATTTAGATTTAGTAGAGATTGAGTCAACCATTTCGTTTTGAAGGTGTTATTGTTATTCTCAATTTTTATTGTTTTCGTGTCTTTTTCAATGTATTGTTTTATTTTATGAATTATGTTTTCTGCCATAGTGTTCATGTTATTTTGTAAATTTACACAATCCCAGTTTTCTTCGGCCAAGTCAAATCTCGATTTATTGTAATCAGTATACCTTTTGAATTCTTTTATTGTATTGTTTCGTGTTGAGTTTGCATCAATTTCAAGGATAAGTGCAATTGGTGCATGATCAGTAATGTAATAATGGAAAATGAATGATTTGATATTTATTTGATCTGTGGGTATCTTACTGCAGACAAAGAAATGATCCAAACATGAGTCACTAGGTATCCTTGTCGGTTCATTTATGAAGGAAACATATCCAAAACAACTCACGATATTCTTATATTCTTCTATGCAGTCATCGTGTTCTAACAAATTTATGTTCATATCACCAGTGAAAATATTCAATTCATATTTCTCAGATATTGAAGTATTTCAGAAGTTCTTAAGTGAAAATCTTGGGACAAGTACTAGGTGAACGATATACTAATGTTATCGCTATGTTTTGTCTTGTTGTTATGATGATTTTTATAGCTGTTATATCTCCTAGTTTGAATATACTTTTTTGAAATTGTAAGCTTTTTTTGATGAACATAACAATACCGTCGTTTTGGTTCAAACACCCTTCATTATTTACCGTGGTATATCCCTCAACAATAAAGATATCTACATTATGACATTCATCAGTTCCAGTCAAAATAATAATATCGAAATCTTCATCCAGTTTTCCCGAGGAAATAGTTAATTCATCGAATACCTCGAATATTCATATGACAGATTTTGCAGTTATGTGATTTGGAATCATCCAAATTTTCAATAATTTGTGCAGAAATAGGTTCATTTTCGTGATCACGTATAAAAGAATCCATAAGTACTTAGTTCTGCCAGATATAAAAAAAAAACAAAATAAAAACTAAGTTCGTATACAATATTCAGTCTTTTACATTAAATATTTTTTTTTCCACTTACTTCTTATTTTTTCCTAGTGTTCCTTCGGCTGTATCTGTTATCACTATTTTTTGCCTTATTTGATTCAGGACTGTAGTTAGTTTTCACCGCTAGTCGTTTTGTGATTTCGACAGTTGAATTACTTTTCTGTGATTTCTCTTTGTGTTCCTTTTCTAGGTTTTCTTCCTCACTTGATGCTTTTTCTCGATATCCCTCCAGTTCGTTTAATTCTTGTTCTGTATATGGCCTATCGCTTATTATCAGTTCCAATCCTTTTATTTTGGCGCTATAATTTTGGGACCGGACAATTTTCAGATGATATTTCAGAACTTTCAACTCTTCTCTATCTTTCTTGGACGAATCGTCAGCTATTGACAGACCCTCCTATCGCAATTTTTTCAACTTATTCGAATCAAAAAATAATATTCTCTTTTTTAGGTTGGATATGAAACAAATTTTAAGTGGTGTGTTTTCACCTTTTCCCAACTTATGAATATTATTTATATAGTCTCCATTTATATCAGCCTCCAAAACTCCATTCAGTGACGACAGCGTTTTTTATAGTAAATTCACATCGGCAGAAACGTCAAAAACGACTACGTTATTGGATTTGACTTTTCTTTCTAATTCTGAGCACTTTTGTCACGAATGATCAATTTCCAGCTCGACTTGATTGAGTTTCTCAGTAATGCTGGCTACGGTTTGTTTGAATTCGGCAAGTATTTGGTTCGTTTGCACTTTATTTGCTTTTAGCAACAACTTGTATGAGTCCCTATAGTTAGTTCAAACGACTATTAATGGAATAGGAATTTCACCATGGAAAGTATAACACTCACCTAGTGTGCTTTTGGTGTTACGTTTTGTTTAGTAGTTACACAGATTCACAGGTTGGAGCACAGTCACTTTTCTCCACTTTGTAAACTTCTCAGTTGGAATTTTTTCAATGTTTCGACCACTATTGGACTTTATTTACAGAGCTCGCAAACAAAGAGGAGCTCGCAAATATACCTGACGTGGATACAATATTGGACAAGATTTGAAATTATGGTCCGATTTGATTCAAAATTGATAAGTGGTGGTTTTCGTGATCGAAAATTATGAATTGCTTGTCAATTAAAATAATCAACATGGTGGCTCCAAGATGCCGAACGAAATTTGTAATTATGGTATGATTCGAATCAAAATCAGTTAGTAAGAATTTTCAGGGTCGATTATTTTTTGTCGATGCAAAAAACAAGTTATTTGAAATTATGGTTCCATTCGACTTGGCACCGAAAACGTATTTTTGAAAACACATGTGTTGTGACAATATTGCAAAAACACGTCGATTTCAATTCCAAAGGGGACATCTTCCTGTCGTAACCTCAACTGTCACACCTTTCTCCACACCCCTTGGTCACTCATACAATTTGAATACGGAAAGTACTGAGTGTGACACAGCACTGAAAAGGTAATTCCGCAGGGAATTCAGACATGTGAGTGTTCGCTACCTAACTTTTCAATTTGGCGCCCTATTGCGGAAAAACAACTCAACTGTTTCGTATTCCAACTTTTTATATTGTATTTGAAAGGTAATGTGAATTATTCACGAGAAAAGAAAAGAAATTGTAAAAATTAAAATTGCATGAACATAAAAATTGGGAAATTGTGCATAAATTTAACTAAGGTGAATCCAAACTACATTAATTCACAGTAGATACTCGAACTGTTTTCCATTCACTGCAATACATGAGTATTAGTTCGTCTCAAAACGTTACCTGATGTTTTGGAGCATGTCTGGAGTTATATGATGACATTCGGTTATAATACGTTGATGTAAATTTTCTTACGAACCTGGATGAGTGGCGTATATTTTACTTTTCAAATGGCCACACAAAAAGTGGGGGATACATCGGTAGATCGTGAGGGGCATTTAATGGATCCTCTTCTACCAATCCAATGTTTAGGAAATCTTTCATTCAGGTAGTGACTAACCGCTACAGCAAAATATGGAAGAGCTCTATCCTGTTGGAATATTAGGTGATACTCAAGGTATCGATTATCGTTTTCTATTATGTCCGTTAACGTTGGATCAACGGTATTTTCAAGTAATTTTAAAAATATATGTTCCCAGTCAGATTACCTCGTAGAAAAAATGAACCAATAATACGATCACCAAATATTCCAGCACGAACGTTTAACTTTCGTGGGTATTGGGTATGTACTTGGTGATCTGAGTTGAGTTGAGATAAAAACTGCATTCATCTGAAAAACAAATGTTGTAAACGAAATTTGAATACTGTATAGCATGTTCTCTCATGATTTCACAAAATTGTATGCGACGATTATAGTCGTTTTCGTTGAGTTTCTGAACCAGTTCAATTTTATATGAATGCAATATGTGGGCTTTCAAAATTCGCTCGACGGTACGTCGTCTTACTCCAGATAATTTGCCAAGCTTTCGTGTACCAAGAGTTGGATCCGCAGCAACTTGTCCTGAAAGAGCTAACTTCACTGCTTTATTCCTTGCTGGGTTTTTCATTTGTCGTTTTTTATTTGCCACAGTTCCCGTTTGTCGAAATTTTGAAATTAGTTTCAAAACGTATCAATGATTTACATTTTTGTTTGGGTGTTGCTTATTGGAAATTCTACTGGATGTGTTAAGCACGTTCATTGTTTTTGAAATAATATTCAATTATTTCTACCCTATCCTGAATAGAATAAAACATTTCTATATTCCACTAGTTGAGGGACCTGAAGTACTACTGACAAGAAACTGATACGAAAGTTATGAGACACGTGTGACCTGGATGTCCTCTAATACGCCCACCATACGCCTTCCTGGACACATCCTGTATTAGCCCGATAATTGATAAGCGTTCTTATAAAACTGATTGTAATGACGCCTCTCGTCACTCTTTACTTGTTCTTCATGTCGTACTGAATGAAGAAATCTGTTAATTCTCCAAATTCAAAGTTTCTCATATTTTTGAAGAATTGTTTTCGCAAAGCAACTACGGAAACTGGCGCAGTCGATAGGATTTTGTCAAACGAAATTTCTATCGCAGTAATTTCGGTTCGTTTCAACAATTGAATTGGATAAATGGATAAATAAATAAATAAATAAATAAAATTGATTGACAAAAATTACACGAAAAGCTGAGATTCTGGAAAATCTGCCGGAAGAGGACAAAAATCGCCAACTCCAACTTCAAGGAGACCAGGGACAATAGACAAAAATTGCTGGAAATCCTATTGGCAACCTAGAATTAAGAAATAGAAGTCGGAAAACCAAGGAAAGAGAAGAAAGGACTTCAAAAAGCAGCGAAAGCAACGATAATATTACTGTCAGTCAATTTAAGAACAACCCAACCTATCCAATTCCTGAAATAACCTCACCCAATGAGTGATAAAATATTATATCCTCAGTTTTAAATTTTCATCCAATTTGCGTGAACAAATTTTGTAACTATCGAAAACGATTCAGATGATTTAAGTAAATTATTAGAAAATTTATTTCAAGAAAAAATCAAAATACCTGAAACAAATTATCAACAACTAAGACTACACATCGACACAATATCTCAATATGAAAGGAATCCTCATACTTTAAGAATACTTTTTGACAACTATGAAAATTTAATCGCATATTTTTAAAGTCAAACCGATCAAACATTGAACAAATTCTTACTAAAAGCTATAATTGGTAAATTAACCGGATTAGCCTCAACACTCATTGGTTCTCGCATATAATTGAAAACTTGGACTGATATTGGAGCTGCATTACAACTTAGTTTTGGAGATCAAAGAAATCTTGATTGCCTTGTTCAAGATCTAATTTCTTCAACACCTCCGAAAATAAATAATTCTTTAATACTACAACAAGAGAAAATTTTACAAATTAACAATTATGACGATTCAGCCTCAAATACATTCATTAGGAATCTACCAGAGTACCTACAGAATAATGTCAAATTCAGAAACCCACAGACTCACTAGAAAGTACTGTCTTCAGTCATTGAAGAATAAAATTTCCTATATTCACAAAACAGATCGCGTTACTACATCGAATCAAAAATATAATTTCCAAAAACCCAATACTTCTGATAATCATTTTCAAAAACAACAAAACCTCACAAATACCTCAAATAATAATACATCACCTCAATATAATTTTATGAGACCACATTTCAAACCTTTCCAACAACAAATGAATAGTCATAGATTTGACTTTCAAAACACATTTTTCTCACAATTTACGCCTTCAGCTTGGAAACTTTGAAACATAAATATCCATTTTTCACAAATCAACGTAGTCAAAGAATGAGGAATCGTTAACAACCTTGTCAATTTGAACAAAACTATAAACCAGAACCTATGGATACATATTCAGGTAATACAAAGATAAATCCACAGAATAAATTTCACGCTTGGCTCTTCGAATTGAAATGACCCAATTCAAAATTAGTACTTCAGAGAATAAAACTAGAAGAATTTGATTACAAAGTATTGAATAAACAAGGTGAATTGAACACAGACGCATTATCACGAATTCAAATTAACGCAGTAGAAAATGAATCTATTATCAATAACCCAGGCGACGTTGTCGAAAAAACCATGTCATTATTGGGAAATTCATCAAAACACTCCATAACAAGTAAACTCCAAACTCAACAAAATATAAAAATCTTCCCAAACATTCAAATTGAACTACCGAAATGAGCTGAAGAACCTATATCCCCAATTGAAGAAGACTCCGACAATACTCAACACAGTAATGTGAACGAAACAACAAACGATGGAATAAAAGTTCATGATGAAATAAATAATAAAACTAACTAAATTTTGGTATTTTCACATACCTATCTGCATATCTAGTGCAACATGGGAACTAAGAAAATTGCAGAATGTATACAGTAAAAATTCCAGAAAAAAATAGTGAATACCACATACTTGAATTTCTTAGAGATTACACTATTCAGAATAGAACATGTCGCATATATTTCCATTCAGAATCACGTTATAGAAATTTTAATAATGTATATTGAGAAAACTTTTCAGAAAATGGAACTAAAATTATAGGATGCACAAAAAACGTTAATACCGTAACTGAAAAAGATAAACAACTTTTGTTCACAAATCATTTTCATGAAAGTAAATCAAATCATGAAGGAATAAATGAAACTATAGAAAACATGAAAAATAATTTTTGTTGGATTAATATGAAAACAACAGTAACAGACATATGTCAAAGAGCAAATTATGCTATAAAAACACTTATGTATCACTCATGTTGATAGAAACACCTTCAAAACCTCTCCAAATTGTTCATATAGATATATTTCAATATGATAAACGAATGTATCAAACTTTAGTAGACTTATTTACAAAATTTACCTAAGCAATACCGATTTTAGGAGAAATCGCCATCCATATTAGCAACGCCCTAATTAAATATCTTTGATCTTTTGGAATACCAAAAAATCTAATGAATCTAAAAAACCAAAGATCATTGATGAACCGACTATACACGTAGATTCAAATAATGCTCATCAAGTAAGATTAACCGTGATTAAACAAAACCCTCGGGAGTGAAATAAAAAATTTTATAAATTTATAGGAACTCATATTAAATCAAAACTATCAGATAGAAATGAAGTAGAAATAACAAGTCAAAAAAACCCAGATAGAAAAGAAATTGTTCATGTTGAAGATCTTAGGAAGAAACTCTTTATTTCACTCTTCATCCAAATCAATACAAAAATGAAGTCACCGACATTTCGTCAACTCAATGACAACTCTGGATTACTACCACCGAAGCTAGGAAAAGCTCAGTATAAAATAGACCAATGGTCATTTATCCAAATATTTGATATCACCGACATAATAAATGAATTTGATATTTTAAGAGAAAGATTAAACCAACTGCAGTTGATAACAAAACACAAGGATGTGATTATCAAGAAGAATTTTATAATTCACATTTTTCAACAGAACTATTAGAGAAGAAAATGATAACGCAAATGAATCAACTCAATCCTTCAATTAGAAGAAAACTAAAACGAGGACTTATTATTGACGGATTAGGATTATTGATCAGATCGATAATTGGTAACTTAGATCAAAATGACTCAGAAAAATATGACAGAGCAATTGAAATACTTTCATCAAATCAAATTGAAATTGAAACTCTTATATCAAATGAAATAACACTTTCAGAAAGATTGATTGATAATTCCCAAAGTAATTCACAAATTCCCATGTATAATCAAGAACTCTTGAAATCTCACTTAGAAATCATTGAAAAACTCATACAATCTCAAGAAGTCAAAAATCTTGGAATAAATGAATTTATAATAATACAATAAATGATTTTCCATCAGTTCGGACTTCCATTGTCTAATATTGTATAGAATAATTTGAAATCCCTGAAATAAACGATACAATTGAAAATTGAAAGAAAAGCTGAAAATGTCAAATATATTAAGCAAAAAACCTGAAAAAAATTCACAGTGAAAAAATTTAACAAATAAAATAAAAATAAATTAATATAATCAAAAATTGAGCGATTTCAAACCACATTACTTCACGACGTTTCGATTGTTAGGATCCACAATCGTCTTCGGGTGATGACTGGACTGATTCCTCCAAGAAATGACTACTTATGGGTCTTTCGAGTACTTTCACTTGACCCCTTCTTTCACTTATCACTTATCTCTTCTTTCCGGTCCACTGGTTTAGCGAGAGATGACCGTTTGGCGGAAGTTGGCCATTTTTTCTTTGGTTATGGGTTTCCATACTTTGTGTATATCTACGCTAGCTTGGCTGAATACGTTGTTGGACAGCTAATATGCGGCTTCTTTGAATTTTCTTCCAAAATAGTGTTTCTTCTTGTGTATGATCTCAGCTTGGGAACACTCAATATTATGTTGATGTGTCCAAACATGCTCTGCTATTCCTGATTTGCTGGTTTTCCCTCGCTGTGTATGTTTTTTGTGCTCGGCAATACGGACTTCCAATGGCCTCTTGGTTTCACCGATATAGGATTTTTTTGCACTCACAGGGTATTCGGTAAATGCAATTTTTGGAATCGCAGTCCGCGTTTGAGGGCCTGGTTTTCATGAGGCTGCTACGGATAGTGTTTCCGGATCTGAAGCAGGTCCCGATGTTGTACTTGGAACCAATCCTTCTTATCCTTTCCGATAATCCTTTGATGTAGGGGAGTGCAAGTACTGGTTGTGACGGCTTCTCTTCCTTGCACGGTTCTTGCTGCCTTTTAGTCAAAGAATGTTCCATCATCACTTTGGAGTACCCATTTCATCATCAAAAAAGATTTTCAACGGAATGGATACTCCAAAGTGATGATGGAACAGACTTTGACTGAAAGGCAGCAAGAACCTGGCAACTCAATGTCCCTCAATACTGTTTGGAATTCGGTACCAAAACGGGCATTTCCAGCCGAACACTTTAATTCAGTCGCAAAATCCATAACGGAATCATTTCTTACTCGCCTGGTACGATAGAATTTTACTTGTATGACAGGAGGTAATGAGACTGAAATGCTCATCCAATATCGTCTTCAATTCAGCAAACGTCTTCTTGTCTGGCGAATCCAGAACACACAAATGTATCACCAATTTAAAAGTGCGTTCACTTAACGAATTTAACAGTAAGTCCCTTCTAATATCTTCTGCCAAGGTATTGATAGTACAATATTGAGTTAACTGAGCCAAAAATATATTCCAATCAGATGTCACATTATCGAAACGATTTAAATGTCCTATATATCCGTGCACCATTTTTCGAAGATTCTCTTACTTTTATAAAAAGTTCACTGATATCGTCTAATACTCGTTACAACATATCCTCGTCCCCAATTTGGTATGTATTTCGAGGAAAGAGAAAAGTATTCCTTTTCCGAATAATGTTCATTCATCAATGAGCATACTGATCTTGTACACACTACTCTATCTTTTTTGGAAACGCATAAAAAATATAAAATATGTCAAACTAAAAACAGTGGCGTATCCTATTCAATAATAAATTACCCTCAGTATTAATGCTTGATAAAACTATAGTATAGCGGAACACGTGTCGCGGTTTTTGTAAAACCATTCATAGTGAAAATCATACAAAAAACTGTATTATTGTAACGATGAGTTTTAATATGGATTTCCACCAAGTATCGGCCAGTTCTACTCAAGAAGCGTTTGATTACCAGAATAATCTGTTTTGGTGGCCTAGCCTTCAATTTTATCATCTTTTATCAGAAATTCATTGATAAAACTTTCAGGTCTTGTGATCTTACTTTCAAATAAAACTGAAAACAGGTAATGTGAAATAAGAAATATTCATTACATGCTGAATTATTGTTATTGTTTCATTGTCCTTTCTAGTTTTTATATTTGTTTCGATGTGTATACACTCATTCGCTAAAGTCTGTTCATTCATAAAACCCATTACTTATAAATACCTATGACAATCGACTACACATTATTGAATGAAATTAATCTTTATACGTCAGGCACAATGTCACTACATGCCGCATCTACCTCAAGATAAACTCAAAAACTACCAAACGGATTCTCATTCAGTTTCACGAGATTAACGAAGTGATTCGAAAGAAAGGTTCATGTGTAGGTATAACTTGTTTTGTGTGAACTGGTTAGTGGTGCTGCTTAATCGTTTGGGATATAAATAACAAAACAATTCACTATATACTGTTGTTTTTTCATAGGTCAAAAAAATCCGATGTCATATGTCTGTCTTTCAACCCAGATACGCCTATTGTATTATATATAGCCTATGCTTACTGTACCAATTTCAATGTTTGAAATGATGGTCACACGTAATGTGACAGCACCTTCATGATATTCACATAATATATTTCGTTTGGGGCGATAAGTTTCAGTTTTGAACGTTGTGAAAACTAAAATAACGTGAATTATTTTCACGTCTCGGAAAGTACGTAGAAGATAGATATGATGGAAATTTTTAGTATGATGAATAACGTCATATTAACAAACAAAAAATATGCTTAGGATGTATTGAAATATGACTGAACTCATATAACCACACATTATTCATATATTTACATCAATCGCTACCTTATTACCCGAAAAGTTCATGAACATCTGAAAAATGAACTCCGCTGTACCTTGAATTAAGTGATGAATGCTCAGCCAGCTACACGATAGATTTTAATATCAAACAGGTGCGGAAAATTCATGCTTTCTTGAATAATAGTCAAAGCAATAACTCAACCAAAACTTGGGTATTATATATGGAAAACTGTGATCATCAAATTTTTGTTCGATTTCTAATATAATAATCATGGAAATAAAATTTTTTTAATTGAAAAATCTGTATTTTCAACAGCTCGCTGAAGATGAAAATATAATTGTAATGCACTTTGTATCATTATTCAATATTCGAAGCATGGAAATAACGTACATATTCCAAAATGGAATCTTCCAGTAGACGGTTGAACACCAAATGAGAAGAAACTCAGGTCAACATCAAACCTATGTAGTGATGACTAGATTAAGCAAGGTTAGTCAAACTCCGAACACCAAAGGTAACATCACCAGTCGAAAGCAGGTAAAATTTTACCGAAACGTCGTAAAATCAGTCCAAGTGAGGATATAAAACACAACACGGATCAAAACCCGAAGAATCACTACATCATAATTTATCCGTGAGAATAATAGATTAATCATTGTAAACCTCCACAGGTAGAAAACATCAAACGAGAAGAAGGAAATCAGGTTAGCATGAATATCCATACTAATATAATAATAATTAGATTCGTGTAAGGGCAAGCTAACTCTGAACACTGAATGATGAGAAACTCAGCTAAACATCGAATACCTACATAGTAAGAACTAGATTGAGCAAGTTAGGTTTAACTCCAAATGAGAAAAAACTTAGGTTAATATCGAATATCTATAAAGTTAAGATATGAATTATTCTCATTTTCAAGGCTTACTATAACCTGCAAAATGGCTCGATTACCATTATCGTACATCTTGGTGTGAGTGGACAACGGGAAATTAGGGGTTTTCAGATAGTCGGTAGTGTTTGACGGTCGTCACGTTTGTTCAGGCAGGAAGGTCGCTTCTCGATTTCGATGGCCTTGCGAACTATCCGAGCTTGTAATGTTTTCGCTGTGGCGATGGTCTTTGTGTTCCCAAGGTCTATATCATGTCTATCTCTTGAAGATGTTCGAACAGGGCTGAGGATGGGACTGACGTGCGAACAGTAAGTTGATGTTCGTTTATTCAACTTGTCACACGTCTGTTGGTCTGGCCAAACCCGAACTCAACGCCAACATATCACATGCCACCGGTAGACAGCGTTTGAGCCTGTTGGGCATCATTAGTATCGTGTAGTATTTTCATGGGAATATGTGGAGAGCAATGTGTACAAAACTAAACTTTCAGATTTCAATAACTGAAAGGACCAATGACGCTTGCGATTAGGTTAGTCACGCCTGATATGTTGGGAAATATTATTGAGAAATATTATTGATTTGATCATAGAGGGTATAGATAACGAGCACATTAAACTCTCTGCTACAGCTGCCAAGTTTACGTTTGTAGGGTATCTGGCCAATTACTCAGATCATTCAAATAATACATGGTTTACTGGACAAAATGAAACCATGGATAATTTTGAAAAGTAAGGCATTTTCAGTTAAGTATATAATAGATAAAACTGAGAATGTCCCGAAATTCAAATGAAATTATGACTGTCGGGATGGGTACAGTATGTGTACAAGGCTCGATCACAAATAGGAATGTGACTGTCGAGATAAGTACAATACATGTACAAGGCTCGATCACGTGAGAATGAAATATTGATATGGTGGGAACAGTGTGAGTACAAAGCTCAACTATTACAGGTTCGATGTTCGTAACAAATAATGGTTACACTTATGGAGTGTGCTGACATAATCATATCGTTTCATGAAATTTATTAGTTTTTTTTCTTTCTAGATGAAACTACAAATTACCCTTAGGACAGGCTATACAGTAGGATGGCCGGATGTTAGAAGCTTTTCGCTATGATTCGAGCCCTGTATGGATTTTATACCATCGTAGTAGAATCGCCGATACGTCTATGGCAGGGCTAGCCATCTGGTCGATCGCGATCAACCAGTCGATCGCGATTGTTACTCCAGTCGATCGAGGCAAGGCAAAAAATATAAATACGTAGAACAGATTGTGCAACATAATAACCAAATGCTGCACGAATCAATGAAATTTTTTGAAGAGAGTGGTGATGATCATCAGCAATTGAGCGATTTAGTCTGGCATTGTAATTAAGCTTTTCAGAAGATTTTATTGGAAAAATGAGCTCGATAAATCTGGAACTACAAGGCAAGAATAAAACAGCAACAGAAACGATGAGTTCTATTGCAGCTTTTCAGAGTCAAACAGCGTCGAAAATAAAGAAAAATGAAAAATTCGTAAACATCAAAGATCATAAACTAAGGCAGTGCTATCAGACTTCGGAATTCGCTTCAGAGAATTCAAAAAATTTGAGAAGGTGGTGGAATTTATCAGTTATCTGTTTGATTATTTCATTGATCACAGTGATACCTATGAAATGGCATTTGCAGATACAATTTAAATGGGCCACATAATATTTCAATACGAAATTATTACTCTACACTGCGACATATTTCTAAAAGCAAGGTCATCCTCAGGTCTAGATTTCTGGGCATTGGTTTCGAACAAGAAATATCCAAATTTGAAGAAATATGTTGAACAACTGCAATACCTGCATTCGTATTTTGATTCAACATATTTATGTGAGTCAGCATTTTCCTACTTGAAACAAACAAAAAATAAATATCGTTCTCGCTTGACAGAAGATCACACATTGGATTCTTGGAGGTTGTCAATTTTCGATTACAAACCTGCTTCTGATGATCTAGCGGAATATGTTCAGATGCAATGCTCACAATAAAATAAATAGGTAAGTAGTTACTAGAATAATTTTCATTTTGTTTTCCCTCTGAATGAAATAAAAAATTAAACATAATTGTGTACTAAACTATGGTTGCATTTAAGATTTTTAAAAGTATCTAGTTGGTAGATCGCAAAAGGTTTCGTCAGCAAACAGTAGATCTTGGGTCTAATCAAGTTGGTCACCCCTAGTCTATGGAATCAAGCAACAAAAAAGGCTGCTGAGTAATAGGCATCGAGCGATAACCGGGACGAGTTGGAGAGGGATTGAAAAGAGTTTGGTTTTTGTCTAGCGCTTGGATGTATTGTATTATTTCGGGTTATGGGTATTTGCCATTAAATAAGTAAAAGTGAAACGTCTGCGTTTATGTTTTCCTCACACATCTCATTGCGAACGTAATTGTTTGACACTATCTAAACTATCTACAGATGTCTTACGAAAACCATTATATAACCGATATTTTGCAAAACAATGTTTTGCAAGATGGTTATTGGAGAGCTATTCAGATAAAAACGATATTGATTCTTATCACCTGAATACGTCAGTTGAACTTTTCAGGTATATTATTATTGCCTTTCATATTATACAATTCAAATTATTATATTAGAATCGCAAAATTGAAACTATCGTTGGTAAAAATGAATTCATATCAACTGACAGACCGATGCGACAAACGTGATGAAGCAAAGTTCCAGTTGTGTTGATTTTGTAAATACGTAGTGATCTATTTTGAAAGTAAATGTTGCGTTATTGTGTTGCGTCGTCTTTAGGTTGATAGGTATTTACCTAATTATTTCATAATTGAAATTGTTAGTTGTCAACAAACTTTTGTTGGTGTGTTTATCGAAAGTAATTTTTATAAGTTATAAGCTGAATTGACTTATGTTCTGCTATTCACTGGCTCCTTATAAGAGTAAACATATCAACAGATCAGCTGAAATGAAGAATATGAAGGCCCCAAAAGTGACATCTAATATAATAATTGTTGAGGTTTATGAAATAGTAAGTTTAGATTTATTGGATCAAAAAACTTCAAAGATATTATCCTTCGGAGAATTATCAGAAAGGAAACTTTCGAGAACATGAATTCAAAATAAATCAAATTATTATGATAACGAAAGATTCATGAGTTATCGCGCACAAGAATACTCATTAGTTCATCGACCCAAGAATCAGGAACCTTGAGCATACTTGTAAAATGTATAATGAATAATCAATTCAACATATTCTGTCTCGCATTCTGCAATTCAAATAAGTCCAACTGATCGTATACATTTGTATATATAGGTATAGTTTCTTATTTATAGTTCCAATAAGTACTGCTACTGACCTGATGCTGACTAGGCATATGAATATTCACAAATATCTCGCAATGAATTATGGAATAATGAACAGTAACAATCGTAGAGCGCCACGATACTGTTGTTATTTCTATAAATGAAAAGTTATACCAAGTTTCACATAAAAACCACACCTTCTACCAAATCATTTTTTCCATGAACTCACAACAAACAACACAAAAAATCTTCACCTTGAAATGTACTGAGAAGTCTCTCAGTTGCGCTATAAATATATCAACAAAGAAAACATCTGAATACGTTCGACGCACAACACAAACTGCAATACCACACTGAATATGAAATTGAGATAACCAGTTTACACGATTTCGTATATCCCTGACATTTATTTATCATTAGATAAAACTATCGGTTGTGGAGTTGACAGAAAATAATTACAAGGAAGATATTCTTGAAATGAACTTACGATCTGAATATACTTTTCATTGTAATTCGGTTTGTTTACTTTTAGACGAGGATCATTTGCCAAGATAGGTCTCACATAATTGTACTCGTTAAAGTTTTCCCACTCTACCACCTGAACTTGTACTAGTGAGGTAACAATGTTTTGTTTCAATTTCAACATTATAGGAGGTACTTCAATGTAAAAATTTGAAAATGTCCATATAGGACGAACCTGCAGTAACTTCAGTTACGAATAAAAGTGGTGAGAAACATAGAAAATTTTCATTTCTCATTTTTCATGATGATCTCTCACCGCGTTGTA
>WOGR01002890.1:1629-16648 GCA_015342045.1 Leptinotarsa lineolata
CAATTCAATGCCACGAAAACCCAGGCATCCGTTTTCTCCAAAAAGATGAATGTCTCTGAACCGGATATAATAATGTCAGGACAGACAATTCCGCTTTCTGCTTCGATAAGTTTGCTCGAGGTCGTCCAATGCACGTTGCATGTAGACGATCCCGAGCATCCAACCCATGTAAGATGAGAAAAGAGCCGTACCATCGGCGTAGAGGGACACCTTCACGCGCTCAGGCCTCGGAATCTCGTTGTTGTAGAGCGAATACAACGTGGGGGAAAGCACGGCTCCCTGTCTCAACAGGGAGCCCTCTACTCCAACCTGAAATGTTCTGTCTTTCAGGAAGGATCCAATCCACCGGACCAGACTCCGAGGCAGGACGAACGCAACTAACTTGTGCAGAAGGCCCATGTGGACTTCGAAATGGCCAACAGTACGATGTGAACTTTTTTGTTAGTATTTAGTTCTGAAATGACATTTTTGACCAGTCTCAGAGCCTGTAACTCGATGGAGTGTTCCCTTCTGAAGCCAAATTATTCATCAGGCAGAACATTTGGGTCCTCAACTTCTTCGTTGAGTTTTTGCAAAATGACTCTTTCAGCCAGCTTCGCCGCCAACGAGAGCAGATTGATCGGGTGATAGTTCTGCGGGAACAGCAGGTTCTGACCCTGTTTTAGGATCATGACGACGATCGCATGCTTCCACCTTCTAGGGAAGTACTTGAGGGCCAACGAGCTATTGATGATAGATTGCAAGCTTTCAACGCAGTTTTCTGGAAGTCTCTTCAACAACCTATAGGTTATTGAGTCGACTCCCGGAGCTTTCTTAGCCTTAGCGGCTTTAATGGGACCCCTCAGTTCTTCGACAGAAGCTAGGCGGATGTTATCATCGTCGTCTTCCCTGAGGATACGATCTTCCAGCAGCATATCGCGGTCGATGTCATCGTTATCGTCGACGTTAAGCTGGAACTGACATTCCATCGTATCAGCAAAGGCCAACGCTTTGTCGGCGGGAAAGTAGCACACTCCACGCTCTCCGTGAATGGGTGAGGGAGCAGTCTTCTTCCCTTTGAGTCTACGGGTGATCCGCCAAAGCTGATCATCCCCAGGCTCAATAGATTTTAAAAGCTCCTCCCACCTTTCGTGTCGATGATCGAAGATGGCCTGTTTGGCTTGGTTAGCCATCCTACCCTGTCATTTATAGTGCTGATTTTTCGTGCACTTTCTGTAATGGCGGGTTCGCGCGTACTTCCCGCGCGATTTGGTTGACTTGGCTTCGTTTTGGCGCTTTTCAATGCTGTGTACCAGATGTTTAGTAGATATGTTCTCTCTTCCTTTCTGTTGATGTTTTCTTGGTGTTTGTGTATTCCTATGGCTTCTAAACTCATTCTTGTTGAATAATGATTCGACGTTGCTAGTCTCTCGGTACTTTCGAATAGGATCTTATGTTCCCCGTCGGACAACGACTTCTTGGTCTGTTCCAATCGGCAACTTCGCTTGTGCTTGACTAGGCGGGTACCAATGCTTCTTTTCGTCTGACCAATATAGACTTTATACCACCGTTACATGGAATCCTGTAAACTCCCGCTGATTTAAGTGGATCTCTGCTGTCTTTTGCTGATACTCCGATATTTCCTTCGTTGGTTTGAAGACGGTGTGAATTTTCTTCTTCTTTAGAATTTTCCCGATTCGGTTGGTGACACCTTCCATGTATGGCAGATAGACAGTGCCTTGGGGTTAATCTTCACTGGTGTTTCTCTTCTTCTCCCTTGGACGCGTAGCGCGGATTATGTCTTTTTTGTCGTAGCCGTTCACTTGTTGTAAGGTGTTTTATTTCGTCGTCGACGTACCTTTCTTCACATATTCTGAAAGCTCTGTCCACTAGAGTGTTAATGACGATTTGTTTCTGTTTTGGATGATGGTTGGATCCATTATTTAGGTATCAATCTGTGTGTTTTCTTCCTGTACATTTTATAGCCTAGTTGATTACCTTCCTTAATTCCATGGTGAACTGGATTTTTGGATGAAAGTTATTCAGATGATTCAGGAAGTTCTTAAGTTCTTCTTTTTCGTGGTTCCAAACAACGAACGTGTCATCTACATACCTCAACCAGAGCTTCGGTCGTTCTTCTGAGGTTTGAATGGCTTTTTCCTCCAATTTTTCCATGTAGAAGTTCGCCACCATTGGGCTAGGTGGACTTCCCATGGCGACTTCATCAACTTGTTCATAAAAGATTTTATTCCATTGGAAATAAGTTGTCGTTAGTGAATGACGAAATGAGTCTATATCTTCTGGAAAGATCTCCTCTAAGTAGCTGAGAGATTGCTCGAGTGGTACATTTATAAAATATCGAAACTATCTAGAATGTCGTTTGGTTCCAAGGTGATACCTTTCAAATGTTTGATAAAGTCAGTGGAGTCTCGGGCGTACGTTTCAGTATTCCCAACATGTTTCTGCAGCATAGCCGACAAATGTTTGTCGAGGTTGTAGGCTTGGTACATCCAGTGGTACATCCTCTTCGTGAATTTTCGGTAAGAACTTGAACAGAAAGGAAGAGAGAACATATCTACCAAAGATCTGGCACACAGCATTGAAAAGCGTCAAAACGAAGCCAAGTCAACCAAGTCACGTGGGAAGTACGCGCGAACTCGCCATTACAGAAGGTTCGCGAAGAATCAGCACTATAAATGGCACGGCAGAAATGAGAGCTTCAGTTTCAGTTGACACGTCGAGAAGAGTACTTCGACCATGCCACTGAAGATGACTGCCGCAGTTGCAGTCGAAACGTTTGGATATTATAACCAAAGAAGAGGTGGTACAGCCAACAAACAAAACCCGACAATTTCAATTTTGTCACATTCCTGGAACCAAAAATATCACTTACCACAGTCCCTAAGGCTGTCCCCGCATACACAATACTGCTCATGACACTCCTCTCACTGGGCGGAGCCCAGTGAGCCAACATTACGTGCATCGCAGGAAAACTGACGCCCCCTCCAATTCCTTCTCCTATTCTCATCGCGACCAGTGCTCCAAAATGCAGTTGAGCCATCAGGGGAGTCAAAATGGTGCAAACAATGTTGATTGCGACCGAGAAAAACATGACCCATTTTGCGCTTAACAGTTCTGCTACTCTGCCTCCGGGAATTTGGGCCACTAGGTATCCCCAGAAGTAGGCGCTCAGGAGGATACCTTGGACCGTACCCGGCCAGGCGAATGGTCCATCCTACAAAAACAGTAAATGGTATATTGTATTGTACTTGGTATACAGGGCGTTCCAACAGAAACTTGACCTACCCTGTAAGTCAAAAACGGACACGCCAATTTTTATTTCTAGGGGGACTGATTCTGATATGAAAATCATACCCGAAACTTCAACCCCCTGCGGTCAGCAACTACCCCGCCCCCCCTACCGAGTGATACATCATTTGAAAAATCTTTTGTCCCTCTATTACTTCTGTAATTTGTTTCGAAATTGGTTCATTCGCTACTGAAAAATCAAATATTGAACGTTTTATTTAAGAAAAAACAGAACATTTGCTGTCGTTCATTTTAATGGGGAAATCAGCATTTTTTTTTATTGAATTCCGGTCAATTTTTAAATTCAGGGGCATCAAAATCCATAAAAGTCCACCATTCAAAATACTCGTATGTGTTGTAATATTAAAATCATGTTTAAACTGAAAGGGGTATATTTTTAGGGGAGATTATTCTTTCACTCAACTACTTCATTTCGAGTGAATCGTAAAATGACTGGGTACTACTTTAGTTAAAAATAGCAAGTAGCTCAATTGGTCATAAACCCGTATTTAAATTTGACCCCTGTTCGAATTCAATAAGACGAAATAAAAAACAGCTATTTAATTAGGTAATTTTGCATTGAAATCAATTTTGATGTCGACCACCACGCGAAATTAATTTATTGCAGACGTATTCCAAGGAGCTGATTTGACTTAGTGGGTGTAGATACTATTATTGAGATGAGTGTTATTTAAATATCTGACAGAAATATCACTACTTAGGACTAGCATTGAAACGAATACAATTACGCATTTTTTGAATTCATGATAATGTTACAATGTTCGAACGTTAAACAAGTTAAGAGAGGTTGGAAAACCATGTACATACAAAACAACGGTTTGGAATAAAATTCGGCAGGAGATACAGACATTACTATTGACTATTGATCAACAATACAGTGCTTGGACTCCTTTACCTCTGCTGGAACTACTGTTGAATTCGACAGGATTTCAGAAGCGCAATTAGATTCGCCCACAGATAATTCGTGATCACTTCCTTCCATAGCTGCCACAGCAGTGTGGTTCACCATACTGACTATGGCTACGTGGAGATTAACTTTGAGTCCATAGACTATACCGAGACCAACAGAACCCAGAACTGCTAATATGTACCTGCTGGATATCTTCCCTGGAAAGTAATAAAGATATTTTTCTGAATAGTGTTTTCCCTGTTTGTTGGACGTGGTCTACAGGTTTCTACTCGAGACGTTTCGTCTATAATTGCGGTACACATTATCAAAGGGAGAGTTCTTACAGCACAAATTCCATCGAATGGGCTTCAAATCTCGCCGAGAGTTTTTAACAGACCTCTTATACAGGGTGGGCCATCGAAAACTTGACATGGAGGTTTTGGGTACTAATCTTGCAAATTCTAAAAAACACTCAGGCAGGTCGATTTTTATTGGAAGGGAGACAGTTTTTCCCCATTCACAGCGTCGTCACTTAAACCCCGAAGTAAAGGGGTGAACAACCCTTGGAATTTTAATAGGGAACTGGGGGCGAGTTGCACATCCTTTGAAAGACCTTGGAATTCTGTAAACAACGGTGTTCATTTTTTTCAATTTGGACAAACCATATTAAATTTAAAGTTGAAGTTACTTACTTTACCCTCATGTTAGCATATGCTCAAAATGGGCACCTCCAGCTTCCATGCAATAATAGAGATTCTGCTGGAAACGTTCTCGAACATTGTGGAGCATTTTTGGAGCATTCATTTGTGATTCGTTGCCGTAAATCTTCGAGTGATGCAGCAGGAGTACAGTAAATTCTGCTTTTCAAATGACCCCACAGAAACAAATCTAACGGCAAAAGGTCTGGTGACTGTGGTGGCCATTCCATAGTGCCCCGCCTCCCAATCCAGTGATCTGGAAAAGTCTGATCAAAATTCTGCCAAACAGGCAGAGCATAGTGCGGAGGAGCGCCATCTTGTTGAAATATTAACAGATCCTCCCGATAATTGTGGTCATTTTCAATAATATCAGTGAGAAAAGGATTAATAGTATCTTCCAGAAGCTCCAGATACATTTGTCCGGTTAAATTGTCTTCTAAAAACAATGGGCCAACAATACAGTTACAAAAAATTCCAGCCCATACATTTTATATTTGGGGACGTTGAGTAAACACTTCATGAAAAATGTGAGAATTGGAATCAGCCCAATAGCGACAATTATGACGATTAACTGTGCCATTTAGAAAAAAGAATATTCATCACTGAAGCAAATGTTGAAAACAAAATGTGGATTTTCCACCGCTCGTTCATTAACCAACTAGCAAAATTGCAAGCGTCGATCGAAATCATCTTCATTCAGTTTTTGCGTTAATTTAATCTTGTAAGGATGCATTTTGTGGGTTTTTAAAATACGTCGAATGCTAGTTCGTGACACCCCGGAAACAAATGCATACTTTCTTGTGCTCAAAGTATGGTCAAGCTCAACATGGCCCAGAATTGTCACTTGTGTCGCCTCATTTGTTACTGGTGTTTCGATTTACCGTTTTCTATTTGCTACAGATCCAGTTGCGCGAAATTTTACAATTGAATCGAAAACATATTGTCGCGACATATTCTTCCCATGTTGTTGATTGAACAGTTCAGCGGCTCTCGCAGCACAACGTCTATTTCCTTAGTGCAGTTCAATCAACTCAACCCTCTCTGCAGTTGTGTAAACCATTGTTTCTTTATCAACACTTTACGGCACTCACTACTAGTAATAATGTAGATATAACTTTCAACATGAAAATGAGAAATAGAAACAGCATTTTAATCATTTCTCAATTGTAATAGTCGTCTTATCAGAGAAGAACTAAAAAATTAACAAAAAAGTAGCGTAAGAAACAAATGATGGAGTTCCAAATACATTCCAACTGAGCAGTGGCGTACAACAATTTGTTGCTATTAACAATATTTAAAAAGTTCATTATCGGAAAAAACTCTTTTACATACGTCCAAATTTTAAAAAATGTACACCATCGTTTAGAGAATTCCAAGATCTTTCAAAGGATGTGCGACTCGCTCCCTATTCCCTATTAAAATTCCAAGGCTTGTTCACCCCTCTGCTCCGGGGTTGAAGTGACGACACTGTAAATGGGAAAAAACTGTCCCCCTCCCAATAAAATCGACCTGTCTGAGCGTTTTTTAGGATTTGCAAGATTAGTACCCAAAACCTCCATGTCAAGTTTTCGATGGCCCACCCTGTATTATTCAATAATAATTTTTATTGATAGGTACTTAATATGGAAATGTATATCTGGATGCACAAAAGCATGACTGTCTTGGCTTTTAGAACTCTAAAGCTTCATAAAGCTCAGATCAGACCTTCTTTGAAGTATTGTTCTCATGTATGGAGTTCCGCCCCTAAGTATACCCTGAAGCTGCTGGATTTCACCCAGAAAAGTGCCATCCGCCTGATTGGAGACGCGAACATCACTTGCAACCTTGATATTCTGGAACATCGAAAAAAGGTTGGAGATTTGTCTTTCTTTTATAGATACTTTCACGAGAAGTATTAAAGTAACTTGGCACATTTGATTTCACCAAGAGCGGTACATATCAAAAATATGCGACAGACTGTGGCTGCTCATAGTTTGGAGGTTCAACTCAGTACACCTCAAACTTCACTATTCAAGAGCTCTTTTATTTGGATAACTGCGTTTATGTGGAATTAACTTCCTGAGAACGTTTTTCCAAATGGATATAATCTCTAGTGATTCAAATCAAAACATACCTGGGAACATACTAGGGAAAACCTTTATGAAGGGACTATTTGAGAAGAGAACTGAAGAACTGCTTCAACGAAGCGGGGATCGACTCAGAACAGTTACAGGACTAATAACAGGACACATTCCATTGAGAGGACAACTGTACAACAGACATTAGTAGCAGGCAATGCAATAAGGAAACAGATACAGCTCGCCATATTTCATGCAAATGTGAGGCACTAGATCGCAGGAGGTAAACAATTTATGCAGAATATCACGTATATCCACCCTGTATGAACTGCCTGTACTTACATATAGCCTGTTCAAAATAGTATAGCAACCAAAATTATTGAAATAGGTGTTTCTAGAGACTTGGGTGAAATGGATAAATGAGATAACTTTCAAATAGTAGAAAAAATATATGATTGACAGTATACATACAGTTGTTAGATCTATACTTGCACACTCAGTATCACTGGACGTATGAGAACCATACTTTCCATCAAAAGAGTTAAGAAAGTAAATGATTATCTCAAAGTATTGTGATACAAGAGTAATATACCTAAATCCATTAAAATTGGATCCATCTGCTCAGTTAAACAAATGTTGGCTGTTTTTAGGTCTCTGTGTGCAATTGGATCAGGAGTAAAGTCGTGTAGGAACTTAACAGCTTGACAAATATCCAAGAATATCCTAAAAACATCTTTCACGTCCATATAATTTTTATTGAATGACCTCAAAATCAAATAATCGTGTAATGTCCCCCTTTTATAATACGGCAACACTAAAAATGCCTCTGATGTTGCTTGAACAACTATATCTGCAGAACCTGAAAAATAAATAGTTAAAAGACAACAAACTCAGGCAAGAGATGAGAATGAACCCTTAAATGTGGAATCCACAAGCTCGATTATGCTAGGATGCCTAAGTTTTTTATAATAGTTTATTTCTTGCATGGCAATTTTTTGATCTTCTACACTATGGCATATTATCCTTTTCAGAGCATATTTCTTCTTGGTGGTAGTATTTTCTACTAAATCTACACAAGAAAATCCCCTGAAATCATTAAAAATTGTACCAAGACAGCTGATGAGATATCTTATCCATTTACCCTTCTCCCAGTCTTTCTTTAACAATGTATCGGGATCCGTTTATATTTATGGACTCTTTACTACAAATACAACCCATTTTCAAAATCATACTAAGACCTAGGGTATTCATTATTCTTAATAATCATTCCAATTCCCAATTTTTGAATCACCCTGTTGAAAGTTCACTAGCATAGATCACATAAAATTGGCATAGACACAAAGACATTCCAAATGTCGAAGCATAGAGTCAATAGACGTCATTGTTCACTAGCCTACCTTGACTTGACATATTGACAGATTTCTTATTTCTTTCTCTTAGGTTATTTAGACATTATTTTACTAGTGGGCTATTTTAACCCGTGAATATTCGAAAACGTATGTGAGAATCATTGAAAACGTGTAAGGGCTATTTTTGACCGCTCCAATAGTTGAACCTTGAACCTATATAATTATTAAGTCATTGAAAATGTATCTTCTTCCACGGAGATCAACCGATTTAGATATCCCCACGAATGTTTGTTTTTGAGATTTTTCAACTGAATATCTGAATTTTCCATTTTATATCTTGATTACTTTGATATCTTATGGAGGCAGGTATCAGATGGATATAACAGCAGACAAATATTTTGGAGTGGTCCACTTCTTTGGCTTACCTTCCACCCTCTCTTCCATTTGAAGTAACTACCACATTGTGTTACATTAAGTGAAATGTTGGAAAAATTCACCACATAACATTTCTGGATATTTTCTCAAGAATTCCGTTAGTAAATCTATTCACTTTTGGGTACGGTGGTGACTTCTTCTTTCTTTTTCTGTTGTATTATTCAATCAATTATAGAGTAATAAAAACACGAATCTTTAAAAAATTATGTTTCAACTTTCTTTCAATTCGTTACTTTATTAGGAACCAATATAATGAAAGTCAAAACTGACATAAATATAATACATTCCTCTTAGAACGACTGAAATATTTACAAAATACAAAACAATTATAGATTTAGTCTTTAATGTGTTTCAATTTGTTGTTTTCATTAGGTTCAGAACAAGATTGAAGACAAGCACTTTCTTCAATATTCAATTGGTGTAGAAATGGTACGACTGATTTTCTGTTTTGCTGTAAATTGTTTAAATTCATGGGAACATTTTCAAACGAATACAATAAACTGAAAATAATTGATAATTTTAGTATTTATATATCTAAACACCACTGCAGAAAACTGGCGAGTAGACAAGATCGATTTGGTTATTTAGAAGGTTACATTCACAATGCTTATGCTCATGAATTTTCAAGGATTCCAAATATTTGAGTTTTCAAACCTTGCTAGCATAGTGAAAAATTTCCCTATCGTTCATTTTCGAAAACCTGTGGTTACATTTCAAGGAATGGTTTGAAATACCGCAATCGTTTCTGCGGACAATTGCAGGGTTTTTCAGAAAAAACAATGAGGAAGTGGCATCCAGACCATATGCCTGGTTATCTAATTTTCTTTTTGATGCCAAAAATGAAGTGGACAAGATGGAGAAATATAGAGATGATAAGCTTAAGTGTCCAGAGTATAATAGGGTTCATGTGGGGCAATGTGGCCGAAATTTCTCAAAACGGTATGCTGAACATGAAACGTCCTTCAGAATAAGTAAAAATAATTCGACGTTTTAAACGAAGTTCACAAAATTTAAAATACTTCTGTCCGTTGAAAGTTAGTCAAAATCGAGTCCAAAGGAGTCGGTTACAAACAAACAAACATACAAGTGAAGTTAATATAAGCGTGTTAAAAATAAATTTGTCACTGGTATCGAGAAAAAAGGTGAAATTCATGGATCGAGTCAAAATTAGAGAAAGAAGGGCGTAACAGTATATCGAGTTGTTTGATTCAAATTTTATAACGGTAGCGTTTTGATGCGATTATCACAGACATGAGAAACATGAATATGCAAAATAAAGTAGTAAAGCAATCACAAAGTTGCAATGAACAGATGACGCGATTCTTTTTATTTCACCAGTTCGTTTAAATCTAATATTTCCGATAGAGGTCGGATCTGAAAGATGAAGCTCTCTGATAGAGTTATGATCAATCATTACCAGATTTATCGCTAAAAAAGGGATTAACTTTCGATGAGCTGATATTGAGTTTTTCGAAATGACTATCCGTGCGTTCCACTAAGCGCTCACAACGATCAATGCTCCTTCAGCCGTTCCACATAACGACCGCGATCGTTGTGGTCGCGGCAAAAACGTTACTCATGACGTCATTAATTTCGCTCACGGCAGGCTCACAACGACCCATCTCAGAAGGTGAATTGAAGTGGACTTTGAGAATATTTCGGCGCAATTTTTTGAAATATGACATAAATAATATCTGTCATTCGGAATTCATTTCTAATTTCTTAACTTATTCCAATATTCAATCTCATAAATAATCAATGCAATAATTGCTTACACATAATGAAATAAATTCCAAAGTAACATAAATTTAGAATATAATCGAAATGTACAATAAGACATGACATTTTCAAAATTTGCAGTGCAATATGTGATGGAAAATCATGTACCTGAAATGACTATTGAATTCTTCATTCGAATAACGATAAAATACGCCCTCATAATCAATAATTCGTGGCCTCAGTTTTCGGTTTTCATAATTATAATTTTGTAAAGTTGCATTCCACTTTCCATCTGAACTATATGAACTAGTTTCTGGAGCACTATTGCGACGCATCGACAAATATCAAATTGCCGTAAAAGACATTTTGATTACATTCAAGCTTAATTTATTCAACAACTTTACTGACATTTTATATAGAAAATCAAGTTATACTTCTTTTTCAATATAAATGAAATTATCTTGCAATTATTGAAACTTATTGTTGAGGCTCACGTAACCTCATTAAAACTTCCACTTCATTTTCCCAACCTCGCCATTTGTAATGTTCACATGAACGCCCAAAACGCTCCAAAATCCATTCCACTTGATATTACGACAGTAACGCTCGCAAGCAAGTGGAACGGGAAAAACTGCGGTCGTGAGCGTGATCGTTGTGAGCGCTTAGTGGAATGCACCCCATATGATACACCTCAGAAAATGAAAGAAACAGGTAATGGTCAATAAGCAGTACAAGACACTTCTGAGATTAATCGGAACCCAGAAGAAGAATTTTACCAACTTCAGGTTAGTGAACGTTATGCAACTGTCATCAAAAGTCAAAGTTGACTAGATTTGGAAAATTTTGAAAATACAGGATGTGGTTCGAAATTTTGCCAAGTTTTACTGTGGTAGTAGTGATGATGGCTTTACCTCATACCGCTGCATATGGTCTCAACTACTTAGTTGTAGGAAACCAATACCGAAGAAGTATGTACAAAAGTTCTGAAAGGAAACAATATTTGCGAGACACACGACTGTCTGGAGATCCATACAAAGTAAATGGTCTCGAGGCAATACCCGATGTATAAATTTTTAAGGTAAATTTCGGTGGAAACCTGCTTTTTTTTCGAGAAATAACTGCAAGCGAACTAATCTGATGCCCTTTTTCTTCAGGTGATGGATGCTGGGAGACGGAATAGGAAATATATTTGTGTCAACTAAGTCAAATATACTAGAATTTTTGAATATTGCTGTTTTATTTTTGTTCAGAGAGAAAATTATTGAGGTATTTCAGTGGTTTTTCTGGGCCAGCATTTTTTCAATTTCATGTTATTCACTTTTTTTGGGTAAATAGTAAAGCCACCATTGAGCAAGAACAATCTGACGTGGTGTACCTCAAGGATCTATTCTTGGTCCATTCTTATTTGCAGTTTATGCAAGTGTATTAGTGCTATCGAAGTCAAAGGTATCCAGATGACACTCAGATTTATCACTTGGATTGGTCTAGGGGGATAAGCCCTTATAAATAGTAATTTGAATAAATTCATCACACTGTCAAAATCTGAGGTACTTGTATTTGCTCTGAAGTATTTTAAAATAAAATTTGATGATAACATACTGGCTGTCACGAAACTTGTGTTTTCTCATGGATGCTAAACTCAGATTCGCCTCTAATGTTAATCAATTGATACACAATGTTTATTCTACATTGAAACTTCTGTACAACAATGGGAAGTATTCAAAAACGAAAAGCCTTGTTCTTTATTGTTTTAATCTCACCAATACTCTCTGTGGATCATGTCTTTTTGTTTCATAGGAAAAGACTTCAAAATTAAAAATTCCTGTCTAGGGCTCACTTCAAAGAACTATCAATGGACAACATAAAATAAAAACCAAAAGTGGATGATAAACGATTTCGACTTTAAAGTAAATAAACAAACTGTCCACCTGATAAAATACACGATTGCAATCGGTTTGTCATTGATTGTCTGACACATTCAAAAATACCTGGAGTATTCCTTATGACATTGCAATTGTCAATTATTCGATTCCTCAAGTCATTCACATCTAGTACAGGAGTTTTATAAACAAGAGCCTTCAGATGGCCCCATAGATAAAAATATAGAGAATTCATATCAGGACTGCGACCTGGCCAATTTTGAGGTCCTGCACGTCCAATCCAGCGATTAGGTAAGGTACATGGTAGATGCTGGTCCCATCCGGCATCGCCCGGTGAGATACCATCGCAACGGCTTAGATAGCGTGAAGTTGCTTTCGAGCTAACGTTTCGTTGCTCTGCCGCTGTTTTCGGTTTCAAGGGTGGGAATATAAAGGAAAATTGCATGATGGCGCTACTGGAGACAAAATACTTCGGAGGTAAAATAGCCCCTCAATCGGATCTCCGGGTGGGGGCTGATTCGAGGGCATCATGCTACAGAAGTTATTAGAATACAACTATTCCCGATAGTCAGCAGGGTCCTCCTAACAGCAGTCCACAGGGAAATAAGATTGTAATTGCAGTTGCTAAGAGGCCTATTAGCAACTTGAAAATCAATTTCTGCAACATTAGAGGACTCAACTCAAATATAAACTCAGTGCACCAACATCTGCAAACAAATTGTCCTCATATTCTTGCATTCACAGAAACCAAAGTCAGTGCTCCAACACTCAATTTTCTATATTCCGGCTATGATTTCCACTCCCGATTCAAACGTAATTTTGAAATATCACTTTTTATCAGAAATGATCTCTCCTGTCAACGAGAGGAAATGCTGGAACCCCAAAACTTTGATATTATGTGGTTCAAAATAATACCATAGAATGTCACTTAATTCATATGCTGCGTTTATCGACCACCAAGCGATACATAATATAGGGAGCAAACACCATTGACTTTCTGCAAATCAATCATCTCAGTACCGAAATTTCCATATTCGGTGACTTCAATGTCCACAATATCGAATGACTCAAATTTTCAAATATCAACGACGATCAATCATCCCAGTACAGGTGACTTCAATTTCCACAATATCGATTGGCTCAAATTCTCCAATTTGAACGACGGACTTATCTAGATTATAAATGAGGCAACCAGGATTCCTGACCGTGATGGAGAATATACTAGTTTTCTGGATCTATATCTAAGAACCACTCCAGAAATTCACACAGTCACTGTAACGTCTCCATTAGGATCTTCTGACCACAAACTCATTTCACTCAGAATCACCGATAAATGTTTAATGATAGGGAACAACCTAAGCCGCGCAAAGTTTGGCATTACAAATCTGCTGAGTAGGAGAACCTTCAAGACGATTTCCGAAATTTTCCTTGGCTAGTTGTTTGTTTCAGCTCTGAAGATCCATCAACTTATGCTTCTGAAGTCACAGAAGTTATCCTATTATCCATGGACTCAAACATTCCTTTTTCAATGGAACGAACTTTTAACGGCCAACCTTGGTCCAACAAAAATTGCGAGCAAGCTGTCGCCTCCAAAAATCTCACCTACCAGCAGTGGCGGAAAAATTACAGTATCGAAAACCGAACAAGGTGAGTTAATGCTTGCAACAGCTGCAAACTTAGCATAAATAATAGCAAAGAACTTCACAACCAGAGAATTAGAGATTAACTGCTTGCTAATCCCAACGGGTCTAGATCCTTCTGGTCGGTAGCTAAAGCTGTCAATCAAAACTTCACAAAATCCATAATTCCACCACTAACACAAGCGGATGGTTCAATTGCAACAACAGCCATAGAAAGAGCAAATCTACCAGCTGAACAATTTGCGTCCCACTCCACAGTCGATTTTCTGGGAAAGGCACTACCCACTTTTTCCACACTAGAATCCACAATGCCAGAAATAATTTTTCGACAACGTTTGGTCAGGCGAATTCTGAAGCAGCTAAATATCAACAAGGCGTCTGGTCCTGATGAAGTGCCTGCCATCGTGCGCACCAGTATTTTGTGAACTTTTCAACCTGTCTTACAAGAAAAGTGTTTTCCTTCTTGTTGGAAGGTTGCTCGCGTTCAGCCTATTCCCAAAAAGGGACAAGAAGAATCTTCCAAATAAGTATAGACCAGTCGCTTTGCTATCAGTGATATCAAAAATCATGGAGAAAGCCATAAATCACCATATCCTTAAATATTTGGAAGGCTTCAACATCTTGAGCGACCATCATTATGGCTTTCGAAAACAAAGATCAACAGGCGACCTTCTATCATATGTCACTCATATTTGGAATAACGCAATCGAGAATCATGGAGACTCAAGAGCCGTTGCGTTTGATATTTCTAAGGCCTTCGACCGTGTGTCATGAGGGTTTGCTAGCCAAACTTCGATGCTATGGCTTGTCGGATCATTTTTGTGTATGGCTCTCAAGTTTCCTGAAAGAACGTTCTCTGCAAGTGGCCGTCTATGGATATCTCTCAAATACTTTTAACATCAACGCTGGTGTTCCCCAGGGATCCACATTGTCTTCAACCCTCTTTTTAGTGTACATCAACGACTTATTGAAAAAAACGAAGGATCTAATTTATTGCTTTGCTGACGACAGCACACTTGTCTCGTCATTCCATTTGGATACCA
>WOGR01002891.1:0-16646 GCA_015342045.1 Leptinotarsa lineolata
AATACTTCAAAGAAGGTCTGATCTGAGCTTTATAAAGCATCAAAAGTGCTGAGGTGTGTACGGTTTTCTGGATCGAAACAGTATTCCAAGTTTTTGAGAAGCAGTTTTCGCAATTCCAGCAGCTTCAGGGTATGTTTAGGGGCGGAGCTCCATGCATGAGAACAATACTTCAAAGAAGGTCTGATCTGAGCTTTATAAAGCATCAAAAGTGCTGAGGTGTGTACGGTTTTCTGGATCGAAACAGTATTCCAAGTTTTTGAAAAGCAGTTTTCGCAATTCCAGCGACATAATCATGTCGCTGGAATTGCGAAAACTGTGCCAAGACATATTGGTGTCCATTTTGACCCCCAACAAACTCGTTGCATTGAATTGAACCTGGTTACTTTCACCCCAATTCGAAATCACTTCTCAATCATCATTAAGATATGCAACCTCCTACTGCCGGTGAAGATGTGCATCTGCAACCAATATCCTGGAATCCAAATGGAATGACGAGACAAGTTTGCTGTCGTCAGCAGAATTGGATTCTTGGTTTTTTCCAAAAAGTCGTTGATATACAATGAAAAGAGGGTTGCTAACAATATGGATCTCTGGAGAACACTAGCGTTGATGGTAGAAGTATTCGAGAGATATCCATCGACGGTCACTTGCAGGAAAGGTTCTTTCAGGAAGCTGGACAGCCATACACAAAAATGATCCAACAAACCATGGCATCGAAGTTTGACCAGCGAACCCTCATGCCACACACGGTCAAAGGCCTTAGAAATGTTGAGCGCAACAGCTTTCGACTCTCCATGTTTCTCGATCGTGTTAAGTATCCCAAATATGAGTGACATACGATAGAAGATCGCGTGTTGATCTTTGTTTCCGAAAGCAATATTGATGATCGGTCAAGATATTAAAGCCTTCCAAATATTTAAGGATATGGTGGTTTACGGCTTTCTCCATGATTTTTGATATCACTCATGGCAAAGCGACTTGTCTATAGTTATTTGAAAGATTTTTCTTGCCCTTTTTGGGAATGGGCGGAACGCGAGCAATCTTCCAACAAAAACGAAAAATCTTTCTCGTAAGACAGTTTGAAAAGTCTGTAAAATACTGGTGCGAGTTCATTCGCGCACTTTTCAAGAATGATAACGGGCACTTCATCAAGACCAGACGCCTTCCGAGTCGTGACTGAATTTCAGTATGATAAAAAAAATTGTACGGACAACTTGAGAACTCTCAAGGCGCTCTAAGAGCGGTGCTTGTGCGAAAGTAGGTTTGGACATTGTGTCTTCAATATGAAATTGACATATAATTTTTTTGTTGGGAAACAAAGTATAATTATTGTCATCAAAACATCACAATTTTGTTGAATGCCTTCTAAGGAGTCTTTTGCTATTAGGATCGACAGATCATCTGGGTGAACTGTTAGATTGTATTCATCTAAGTATTCAACAATACCTGCTACATATAAGGAGAACAATATAGGGGCAAGGACTCTTCCGTATGGTACCCCCAAATTCTGAGCAGTGCATGCTGTTTTGTCCATCATCCTCAATGTGAGATATTTGTACATATTGCTTTCTACCATCAAGATAAGACCGAAACCGTTGATGTGTATTTCCTCTGATCCCATAAATCCGAAGCTTTTCTAACAATCGATCGTGTGGAACACAATCAAACGCTTTGCTCAGATCGCAGTATATTCCAAGTGGACCTCTTTTCTGTCCAATTCCTTCAATATGTCTGTTCATATTTCTGTTGTTACTGTTGTGGTTGATTTGGATTTTCTCAATCCATGTTGTTCATCTGGTATCAGATTAAATCTCACAATGAAGAGGGTCAACCTGGTCTATAGTTTTCTAGTTGATTTTTTTTATGTAAGGAGACCACCTTCGCTACTTTTATTTTCCTGTTTCTATCGAGGAGTTCATGATATGACAAAATGGTTCAACTGAGTCTTCCGCAGATTCTTTAATTATATTATTAGGCAGATCATCGGGTCCAGAAAAACGCTTGTTTTCAAGATTTATAAAAACATCTTCAATTTCTGATTCTGTAAATGGGAGTACTAACATTGAATTCATGATATTTCTCTGAGAAGGGGCCACATTCCCTCCTACATCTGGTATATTATGTATAAGTTTATTAGGTGTATCAATAAAGAAATTATTAAAAGTGTTTGCCAAAGTTACAGGTGAAGTAATCTCTTCATTTTCATGTATTAGCTTAATGTTATGTTTGGACTAGGATTTATCTTTCAGTTCAGGAAGTTTTATTTCTGTTTTCGGAGTTCTGAACAATGTTATCATAGTGATTACGTTAAATTTTTCCATAATTTGTTGGTGATTACGTTTTCTGATTTCATAGTTTTCTTCTCGTATTGAATACTTTTTCTGAAGGATATATAGATCTTCAAGCTGTGCACTTGACTGTTTCCTTTTCTCATTTCTGATTTGAGAAAAATAAATCAAAAAATTCAGCTCACCTACGAAGAAAACCAATTTATACTGTTTAAAAGTTAATTTAAATGAGATTCTGAAAATGATAGAATGGTTCACTAGTAGGTAAGCTTATCTTTCAAATCGATTTTTTTCGAATAATCCTCCTTCTTACAACTATAAGATGTACAATTTCAAAGTAATCATTATTATGCTGTTAGTAGATAACACCAGAAAACACACAAAGGGGATCCCCTAATATGGGCTCTTTTCGAACTGTTTGCATATTCCGATCATGATCATCAAATCGATACCTAATTCAATAAGCCAAATTCAAAATTCAGCCGACTAATTCCTTCATTACTACCACAAATCCAAAAGTTTATTTTTTTTTGTTTTCTGTTTTTTCACCAGACTTTTATATCATTTTATAGTTTCTGGGTTTTCACATACTCTCGCTAAGTTCAACTCTCTTTTCAGATCCAAGTGAGCAGCCGACAACCTCTATGTCCTTTTGAAGGATATTTCGAGCTTGCGCCGGCCGCCTGCAGTACTAGTTTCCTCAGGTGCTCGAGATCATTCAATACAAGAGGCCGGATGGAAGCGTACATGTATCAATGTCCAGAAGGTTTCGCGTATTGGCAGATCAGTAGGAGATGCGAGAGAACATCCAGACTTCTTGACTGTACAGAAATCCAACCTCACCATTCCAGATGGAACATGCCCGTGGAGAGTGTGAACATTTCTCTGAGACGAAGAAAAAGTGCATATTTTGGATGGTGAACAATGAAAATGCAGACTGAAACAAACAATAAATTAATTTTGCCAGTTACATGCAAACAGAACTCATTGAACTGAAAGATATTTGGTGAATTCCACGAAAGTATCCCTAGATTTATAACTTTCACTCGATAAGATTCTTTCATGGATATCTTTTTATTGCTGAGAGCAAATTCTGAAAGATTTCCCTGAGAAAGTCCAGTAATAATGTTAAATTAATTTCGACTGATTTTTTCCTCATCGAACTAATTTTCTGGTTCTTTGTGGAATAACGCGTTATCTAAGTAGTCTTACTTAGATACCGCAACTGGGTTTTTGGTTTTGGACTATTTATTTTCTGATATTTATTGTATGCTAACGAAGATATTTCCCGAACTGCTTATAGTAATTTATTTATGATTAGATATTAAGTAATTAGGTCAAATCGAAAATCAATTGCCAATGTACGTAATAGATCCTAGACATAAAAAATAAATGATTTTTTATAGTACATCGTGTTCTATATTTCATTCAACATACTAACATACAAATTCAAGCAAACTATTTTGGAGATGGGAAAACACATCAAAATTGGTGAAACGTTCTAGCTGAACGAGTTAACAGAAACAGAAAATTCTTCAAGTAAAAAAGAATGAGTCAAAAATTATACTTGAAATATAATAAGTGAGGTAAGTCATCATTGGGTCTGAGAATCATGTGGCTTAAGCAGACGAAATGCGCAATTATTATTTCTTGAACCTGTATAGTATAGTCTTTTTCAACTAAAATTACTTTTTTAATCCTTTTCTGCAAGCTACCTTCGGTAATATTAGATACTTCTTCTTTAATCAGCTCTTTTACCTCCTTATCAAATTTTGGAAAATTATTTTTACGCCTGATGCTTTGTTTCAATTTTTCCCAAATCAACTCAATGGGAATGAAAACACAAAATTAGGGGAGAAGTCTCAGTATGGTATGTCCATACATTTCAGCAATACTCTCAAGGGCATACACTTTCTCAAATGTTTTTGTCTGTGAAACTTAAAGTAGTTGGTTTTTGGTATAGTAATCTTCAAAATACAAATTGCTATCCATTGAAAAACTTTGTATTTCATCTCTCCTTGAATTTTTATCCGGTACTTTGATGAGCTGTCGCGAATGACAGGAAGCGTTGTCAAGAACAATTACACTATTCGCATCCAAATTTGGGATCAATATGTTCTCAAAGCAATCCTCTAAAATATTAGCTTCCATGTTCATACGATAGTCAACATTGCACTCCTCAAGTTTTTTCCAGATAACTTGAAATACTTCGGAACCCTTCCTTTACTTTCTCCGCAATGCACAATGATTAGTTGCGATCTTTTGTTTGCAGGCATGTTAGGCGTACACATTTTCGAATCATCAGTCCACTCTTTCGTAATAGTGTCGTGAGTGTCATACCAAGTCCAAATAGAAAATTTGCCGTTGTTCTTGTCTATATTTAGTTATTCGTTCTAAGTATTTATTACGCAATTCCACTATTCGTCTGCTTTCCACTACGTGACGTTTGTTTATTATTTTGAATCTAAATCTCAGTTTCTTTATCCAATTCTGAAGAGTTTTGTCACAGCAGCTCACATTGTGGCCGGAAGTAGATATTCAATTTCTTCCTAATGATTTCAATTGTAGGAATCTCATTGCTTTTGTAACAGTCGTATATTTTTTTCAATGATTTTATTAGATGAACATCTAAAAGTTGTGGTATTCCTGTATCACATCGCGTCTTGCGTTCATAAGGTTTGTTTTTGACTATTTTACGTACAGTTGAGAAAGAAATTTCGGTCAAATCTGATGTTGCTTATGATAGCTCGTTTCCCTCGAAACCAAACTTGAGATGTACATTCTTATATACATTGAAACATACTCTCTGTGTTTCAATATTCAAATGCATCCGAATCCCATTCACTGGTATCTCTCTTTCGCAATGTTTACCATCGCATTTGGAATCACTACACTGGAAAAAGTTTACGTTGTTATCACACTCGCTATTACTATTAGCACTTCACGGACGCCACATTTTAAACAGATAACAAAAATTTTAAGTAATTATAATTGTGCCTACACTCAAATCGCGATCAGTTCCCGAACTTTAATATTAATGAGATGCCGACGATAACCATACCCGCATTTCCTGATTTCTATTCGTCACCGTAACATAATTTCAAATTTAATTTTACGACTTCACAGCCAATCATAAAACACGGTTAGTAACAAGTATCCAATACGAACCGGCATTGAGTCTACGTGGACTAGTTGACTGGCGGTTCATTTTTATGTATTGGTTTTTTGGCCTTTGATAAAGCCAACACTTAAAGTGTGCACAATATCGATCGCTGCCACTATACCATAGATTTTGGTACCCCCACAGTTGGTTCCGGGTCCATATGGAGTTGATCCGAAATAAAATTCTGGAATATTTATTTCTCCTAACTTCCTTTACCGTAGGTTCTGGTAGATGACTGCCGGAAAACAACAACTTTCCCGGCTGTAACCACGTTGGATATTGAGTTATATCCGACAGACGTTTATGCAAAATACCTCACAGAGGTTAGTCTTGTAGATGTTTCTCGTTCATCCAGCAGCAAGACTATGCTGAAATCAATCAGGTAGATCACCTACAGACCGGTTCCGATGTATTTCCTCTCATCAGTGCGGGAAAGATCTGACTGAAACAGCAAAGTGCCTGCGCAACCAAAACGATCCTTCTTAGGATGGGATCGTTACGTGTGATGAAAAGTGGATCCTCCACCCAAGAACTTCCCAAAGGAGAACCCCCATCAAAAAAGACCATGGTTACTGTATGGTGGTCAGCGCCTGGTGTGATTCACTATAACTTTCTGCAACCAAATCATCACAGCAGAGTCCTATTGTGAGGAAATCGACGGAACGTACCGAAAATTGCGTCAGCAGCAGGCGACACTGGTCAATAGAAGAGGTCCGATCCTGCTCCATGACAACGCCCGTCCGCACGTTTCACAAATCATCTACTGAAAACTAAACGAACCGAGCATCGAAGTTCTGCCGCACCCACCATACTCCTCACACCTCTCGTCAACAGACCACCATGTTTTAAAGTCCTTCGATAACTTCCTTACTGGTAATACCTTCGCTAATCAGCACCAGGCAAAAACGGCCATCGTTGGCTTCATCGAATCACCAGCAGACAATTTTGATGCTGATGGAATTGATCGACTTGTGTTATGTTGGCCAAAGTGCACTGTTTCAAATTGAGCTCATTGAGATATTGCAGTTTTAAGTATACCTACTGTTTAAAACGACAAAATCCTTGAAATGATCTAATAGAAAAAAGATTTCATGAACAATCACAAAGTTCCCATCGATAGTATTCACAATTGTCTTCTGCTGATGACTAGCTCATTCATGATTATTCGAGACTATTCATGCTTTATCCTCCCTTTTTGAAATCGTGTGGTTGTCTACACACCCTCACTGATGTCACAAATGTCTGTCGGAAAGGAATCTCATCCAAATGCAATAATGAAACCTGTTTCATGACGGATCACACCATCCGTAAGCGCCTCAAGAAACGCATGTTTCCGAACACAAAAAACGACTTGCGTTCACTATGTGAATACAGCAAGTTCTACATAGGTGAAATCAAGAGCTCATCCATCAGATTACAAAGATCTACGTGCCATTAGTTTATTACCAACTTTGTCAAAAGTTCTTGAAAGTGCTATTGAAGTTCAGTTGAAAGAGCACAGTGACAATTTCTCTATACTTCCAATAACTCAATCCGGATTTCGTAAAGGACATAGTTTGAACAACTACTTTGTTGTATATAGTGGACGATATTATAAGAGCAAGTGATACAAACAATGATACAGTGTTGGTAGTTGTTGTGATTTGAGTAGAGCGTTCGATACTATCAACTTCAATTTAATGTTATCAATTCTTGGCTATATAGGACTCTCTAAAAATGCTATATCACTAATCAGATTGTATCACCAACCTTCAACAAAAGATCACCCATAGAAAGAAACAGCTCACAATATTTAAAGCTGATATGTGGAGTGCCACAAGGTTCTATTTTGGGACCCCTTTTATTTGCTTTTTACACGTCTCAACTTGCAAACTGTTTAAAATTTTGTAATATACGTTTGTATGCAGACGATACCCAGTTGTATTCTAGATGATAGATAATGCGTGTACTCAAATTAATAGTGACTTGAAATTATTTGTAAAACATGCTTCTAGTCACTGCTCAAATATGAATTGTAGTTAATCCAATGTTATTATATTTGGACCAAAAAGCTCTAGAAATGATATTTGCAAATTTGTGAAAATATTAGTAAATGATCATGCACTTGAGGTTGTCCCAGAAGCCAAAAGCCTGGGCGTCATTTTAGATATGGACTTGAAGTTCGAAAGTCACGTTAGTTAGTTTATTAGGCGTGCATATTATTCGCTTAAAATTATATATGGACACCGAAATTTCCTACCCATGAAGGTGAAGGTCAATTTGTGTGAATCGTTAGTTTTATCTATATTCAATTATGTTGATTTTCTGTATGGTCCATGGTTAACCAATCAATTCAAGAAACAGTTACAGAAAGTTCAGAATTCCTGCTTACGGTTAATTTTTGGAATTAAAAGAAAAGAAAGAATATCACATAAACTGAAGGATGCTGGCTGGTTGAATATGAACGATAGGAGAGTGTTACATGCTGCAACTTTGTTTCACAAAAGAATTAATAGTAAAGTGCCGTCTTACTTACACCAGAAAATTACTTTTAGAACTGGTGTGCATGATATTAATGTGAGGTATAAAGGCCGCCATCCTTTCGCACAGAGTTCTTCAGAAGGAGTGTCAGCTACCAGATCTGTGTAATTTATAATGACATTCCCGAGCCCATGAAACGAGATGACTTCAATCATTTTGATACCAATTTCAAACGATTCTTATTATCTTCAAACTATTAGCGACCCAATAGCTATTGCTATCTACCTATTACAAATCTATAAATAGTCATGATATTTTAATATAATTAAAATCCTTTTTTGTTTATTCCTTTGCGTACTAGGCGACATTTTTGAGGTTAAGTGGAACAGCAATTGAATGATGAATTGTCAACATGCAAATTGAACTTCATATAATAAATGAATTGTACATGAATAATTTACTTGAAGTGTATCAGAAGATAATGAAGACGATATTATTATTATTAAAGGCCGCATTGACAAGCACAAGAAGAACACCCAGAGAAAAGAAACCTGTGAATTGGGAAAAGAGGAGCATATTTTGACCCACATCAAGTGGCCAGGAGCTGAAATCAACCATAAGAAAGAATACTGGTTCAAAAGGTAGCTTAAAGAAACTGTGTAAGTATCGAACAACGACACCTTCAGTCAACCAATTTGGAAATCCACAATTTAAAAAAAATGTTCCAACGTATAAAAGGTGTGCATTATGCTGAAATATTAAACCGTGCAAGTAAACCGTGCAACTTTGACTTATCTGGAAGCATAAAAAATAATCCAGTTATTACCCCAAATTGAATATGGTTTCTGACAATGACAACGTCGCGTCGTGAGTGATCGTGGTTCGAAATATTATTTTTCTTAGTTTTCCTATTTTTTCTCACCATTATTGTTCCTCATTAATCTTTTCTTAGATATAACCGGCCCAAATTCACAGATTCTCGATTGCGTACACTTTGATGTATTGCGTTTTTCTTACAAGATTTTTTCTCATACTTTCTGCAGACATGAGACTGTCAAGTTTTGAATATTATGTCAAGGTCTAATCTCAGAGAAGATTAATGATAAAAAATGCTGACTGCTTTAATGGAGTCGCTTTATATGTGGCTAAGCTTGAACAAAAATATATAGCATGGGAATCAGTTTTTTCAATTTTTCCATTTACAAATCTAAATTTTCTTCGAAAGAACTTTGCTTCCCTCTCATTTGTGAAAAAGAATGCGATAGAGGCCTTCAATAACGGCTATGACGTCTTTAACCTCTTGAATACGGGGACATTCTTTCATAGCTTATTAGTGGTGCCAGGCAAAACCACGAATGCATTGTTGGACACAGGTTCTCTTATCGACATGGTACTTTTGAATGTATACAAACATTGCGAGACATCATGATTTGTTTCGGCTAAAAATCATATATGATAGTTCTACTTTAAAACTGTTGTTAAATAATTGAGAACCATTTGTTAAGGATAATGTCCTGCACACATTAATACTTCAGTTCCAGGAGAGTGTTGATCTGTCCGATGGGATATCGTGATGGCCCTGAGACCTTGCTGTTCTAGAAATTGCATATTAATAGGCAAGACCTCATCAATCCTCAGCTCGAAAGAGTTTAAACTGCTATGGTTTGTAAGTACATTACATCTGTTGTTCCTTTATAAAACTACTACCCAACTCAAAATCCAAACAATCATGAATGTTCAATAGAATGTTTTCTAAATATTCACTGTTGAATAAAAATTATTATTTGTTTTGTCTCTTTTGTTTAGGAATGAGTCACGAAAATTCAAGGCAGAAATCTGCTCAAGAAAAAATTGTGAATCGCTGTGTGTCAACAGAGAAGATAGTTCCTGATAGTTTCGTTATCAACAGGTAAGACAAGATTTGATTATTTAAGGCTAGCCACACAATAGCAACTTTTAAATCTCGGTGAGTCAATAATTTAGTCGGTTGAAATTCGCCCTCCGTTGTTTCGTGCGCACAGCGACAACTGAATAGTTGTTAAAGATCAACTTCTTTGATCTTCATTGAACAGAATAGACAGACAATTCAATGAATTGATTGACAGTTTGACGAATATTCAATATAATTTTTATTTGAGAAACTTTTCAATATATTTTTTCTACATATACTTTCATTTTAGTGTCATACAAATCTGGGCATAATTTAACAGCTTTCACAAATACTAGCAACACGTTAATTGCAACTTAAACTTGTAGATATTGGTATGAATATTCGAGTTCTATGTTGACAGCAACAATTGATACTCTAAAAAATGGAACGTGTTGAATTTTTTCAGTTTCAGCAAGTAAACAATCGCCTGTGTGTGGATTCTCAGGAGAAATGTGTTTATTTTTTTGATTAAAAAATTACTTCAATAAAGTTGCCAGTGTGCGACTAGTCTAAAAGCATGGTGTACACAAAAAGCGGTATCTACAAAAAACTGTACAACAAACATTTGGAAATCAGTAAAATAACCAATCTATCAACTGTTGTAGAATATTTTTGTCATAAGTGTAAGGAAAGCTGACAATAGAGAAAGGTGGGATTGTGTACTTAGAGCTGGTTTTACTCACCGACGAGACACGCGTGATGAAGAAAGGTTGCAGTTACATTGTTTCGTTTCACATAGTGAATCATACTGAAGATTATATTCCATGTTGACTTCATGTAGATAAATCCCAACCTATTTCAAAACTTAAACTGATAGTTGTGAGTGAGTGAACTTTATCGAGAGTCATTATTATTAGTTACAATCTGATGCAACACAAAGACATTGTTTTGTTTTCGAATTTCCATTGCGGCATTGCCAAGATGTTCCAGAGAAATCCATTTTGCAGACACAATTTTTTTAATTCACCATCCGCGTGTCTACAGCAATTAAGTGGATTTTTTTAGGAATAATTAATCAACATCACTATGATATTTTCGGGAACCTCAACTTTCGAAAACAATCAATAGGATGCTCGGTAAAACCGGTTTTATTCATTTTCTAACAGACATAATTAAATTTTTTCAAATGGAACATCCTGTTTTTTTTCATTTGTATGAAATGTTTCAACATTTCACAACATTTTTCATCAGAGCTATACTATACAAAAACAGATATTTCAAAAATTATGCCCAGTTTTATTAATTGTTGTAACCACAAGAAATTCATTTATTTACGTTCACTTACTCAAAATTTTTTCAATATGAACAATTACGCCTAAATTTTTTATTGAATAGAGGAGTCCCAAAGCTCTAGTGATTCTTCGTTTCATATATTCTATAGATGTTGGAGGAGATTGGTAGACAATCCATTTGATATACCCCCCTAAAAAAAAATTCATTTTGGTCAGGTCACATGATCTGGATGGCCACGCCACAGGCCAACCTCTACCTCAGTTTCAAAATATGGTGGTGCACCTTCTTGTTGCAGCCTCATTCTAAGTCTTGTTTCAAATGGAACCCCGTCCTAAAAATTCGAAAACTCATGCCGAAGAAACCTTACATATTTTCTTCCAGTGAGATGCTCATCGAAAAAATACGGACCAGTAATTCTTTTTCTGAGAATTCCACCCTTAACATTCAGTGACCAACGATATTGATGGTTCAGGCAACGAACAAAATGAAATTCAAGTTTATCTCCAATTTCATATAATTTTGTTTCAAATTATTTACTGACCAAAATCTTGAATGATTTTGGATATGATATTCTCTCAATTAAAGGATATCTTCATGACATATTCTTAGCTCTTCCGGAAAATCAAGGTTAGGCTAGGTTAGATTAGGTAGGATGTTGTTGATCCGGACATTAGGATGTTGAATTCTTCAGCAGGATATATAGCAATATAAGTAGTACATCAATTACTTAAAGTTTTTGAGAATGGGCAAGTACAGAACTGATTTTGTTGCACCTGTGTATGATGACAGCCTAACTTATTGTGAGGTGTGTATGCAGATATATCAAAGATCGAATTAGCTACTATTCAAAGTTTTCAGTAGTGTTTTACCTTGTTATTTGTAATGATGTTTCTTCAATATCATTTTGCATTATTATAAATGTCGCTTCACCAGTCGACTAACAGATACGTCGTTTATTTTTACTATATTTATAGAATTTTTTCAATTGATCTTTGCACTTTGACCGATGCATTCCCACAAAACATCAGACTTGATACTCTGTTCTGTAATTCACGCCTAAGGTGAGTTCTTTCTTTTAAAATACTAAGATCTAAAGGTAATGTGCATTGCATCAAGAGCGTTAAATAATTGGCTTTCATTTTTAGAACTGAAGAAACGATAAATGAAATCACGAAACGTTATGAAACCGTGAATTGTGTTTTTTATCACCCGATATTCTGCCATTTTTCAACAACGTTATCTTCTTATCACAATTTCAATAATCAAATATTTAACTTCATTCATGAAATAGCATATAGAATTATCTCATCTCCGAAATTTACAGTACTTAAGAAACGTCCAGTACACTTGAAATTTTTCACAAATATTTCTACCTATGTATTGAATCATCGAATACATAATATATTTCACTGAAAATCAACATTATGTGTGTCAGTATTGATAGAACATCTTGAACGATGTCGAATATTTTCAATTTGTATTTGTTGATAATAGTTAATAAAATGTATTCATTGAGAAACTTTTTTGTGGAGGAATCAATGCTTCCCACTGTTTTTGTGGTTTCAAACATCCCACAATCTGAAAAATAAACATTTATGGCAATAGACTTCTATTGTCTAATATGAAAATTAAAATCGGTAGCTGAAAATAACAATTAAATCACCCAAAAAAAACCTGAAATGAAATTATAATGAAATAGAAATTAAGCAAAAAAATTGAACAATTAAAATGAACTGAAAATTAGTTTCCACGATCGTCTTCGGGTGATGACTGGACTATTTCTTCGAGAGATGACTACTTATAGGTCATTCGAGTGATTTCACCTATCCTCTCTTCTCTTTCTCCGCTTCACCGGTTTAGCGGGAGATGACCGTTTTGCGGGAGTTGACCGTTTGGAGGGAGTTGGCCGTTTTCCGCTTGATTATGGGTTTCCATATGTTGCGTATCTCTACGCTAGCTTGGCTGAACGCGTCGTTGGACAACATATATGCAGCTTCTTTGAATTTCCTCCTAAACCAGTGTTTCTCCCAGTGGATGATCTCAGCTTGGGACCACTTGATGTTATCTTGATGAATCCAAACATCCTCTGCTATTCCCGATTTGCTGGTTTCTTCTTGCTGTGTGTGTTTCTTGTGCTCGGCAATGTGGACTTTCAATAACCTCCTAGTTTCACCGATATAGGATTTGCCGCACTCACAGGGTATTCAGTAAATTGAATTCTTGGAATCGCAGTCCGCGTTTGGCGGCCTGGTTTTCGTGAGGCTGCTACGGGTGGTGTTCATGATGTTCCCGGATCTGAAGCAGTTTTTGATGTTGTACAGTGAGTGGGTTTTCGGTATACAGATGTTTCCCACTTACTGTCGCTCCTCTTCACCAATACGTCTTAGAAAGGCAATTCGTTGTGGACTTCCTTCTTTATTGTGAAGGTGATAGAAGGTCTCACGCTGTTGATGTGCTTCAGCATGGGGTCTAGTTCTGTGTTTCCATAGTTTCATAATATGAAGGTGTCGTCAACGTAAAACAACCAGACTAGGGGCTTCTTGTGGGCTTCTTCAATTGCCAGAGTTTCAAACCACTTCATATTGATGTTGGCGATCCCATTGTCAAATCCTCATCTTGCGTACAGAATTCGTCCTTCAGTTGGAAATAGCAGTTCCGTAGACGGCATCCTAGTGATTCCATGATTACTTCTATAGGTAAGTTCGTTCTATCTTCCAGGTCCCCGTCTTCGGATAGCTGCCTCTGTATGATTCGAAGTGCTTCTTCGACAGGAATGTTGGTGTAAAGGAAACTGATCAATTGATCTTGCTCTATGACTTCGATTGCCCCTACTAGTATATACTGGTAAACCACCAATTACCCACCAATTACCTTATTCATGTATTTTGGCTACCAATTGAGTGAAATTGAAATTCTATGCTTAGCTTTCTTCATATGATTGACCTTCCGGAAAATAATCCTTTTCGATTTTCCAATAATTACACTTCAGCGGATCCTTTATTGCTGAAACTTTGTTAATTTTTCAGATCGCGGAAGGTTTAACACTCAAAAAACAGTAAGAAGAGTAATATATACCTGTGATCATTTCTCATTATCTCTTTGGAGAACCAAATTAATGACGTAAATTAGAATTTTGAGCCACTTTGTATAATAAACAAAATGAATTATGTTATCAAATGGAATATCTGTAGATGTCAAAATAAGGTTTTTTGTGGTGATGGTTTTGCATGAAACTCACACATCAGAAAAGTAAAAGCAATAATTCGTGCTACGTGCAGCATTGTAAGATAGCCCAGTGACCATTAATGAATAATTCATTAAGAAATATTTTCCAGGATGTGATATGAAAATGTCAAAAATTAGCACAGAAGAGAAGTCACCGCTGTTGTATGTCTTGGAAGAAAGAGATGATAATTCGAAGAGTAAAAAGATGTTTTTTGAAAAATCCAGATTGGAAGGCATCACCTCAGGAGCCACAACGGTTTTCACACATTTTCCAAGTGAGTATTTTCCATTACCAAACACAGTTCTACTTCAATTTGACATGTATTCATTCATGCAACAACGCAACTCATTTTTCGCTATACAATAGCTTCTTCTTAGTCAGTATGAAAACACTTGAGGATTTGAATGTAATTTTAATATTTAAAGTATATTTTCAATAAAAATTTAGAAACAGAATTTCGTAATTTGAAGAGTTTTTCTAGAAAAAAGGTAGAATGTAATTATAAATTTTGTTCAAATTTTGACTTTCAACTAATAAGAACCATTTTAAGAAACAATATTTCTACAGAGAGAATTTTGGTATTGTTATAGTCCAGAAAGTCATCCTCCTAAATTATATGCTCTGCTAAACCACAAGATCTTTTCACAAGATCTGCAAAACGCACTTCTAACATGGATCTCACTCCTATCATGAAACTGAAAAGTATACAATGAAGTGAAAATATAAAAAAAATGGATTCATCTACTTCATCCAATTCCTGTAATTAACGTAATTCATTGTCCTTGCGATAATAATTCTCACTATAATCATATATGGAATTTATTTACAAAACCTAAATTACTTGAACAGCTAGAGGGGTCAATAATAAAGTTAACCATGTAAGTCGATGAAACACGAATAAATTTCAGAATTTAGATAAGTTGAGGGTTTAATGTGCGTATAGGGTTTAATATGAATCAGTGTATAAATACATTATTTTCGAAATTTTGCTAAGCAAATATAAAGTGACACAGATTTTTGGATTTATGTGAAATGTTTCAAAATTATTCAGTTCCGAAAATTAAATTTACTCAAAAATATTGATATTAACAGTGCTTGTCATGAGTACGAATTTATGTTCATTTTGATCAGTTGAACACTGTAAAAGTCTCTTTACATCGTTTCATGCCTTTGAGGAAATAATCATTACAAATATGAAAAACTCTCGGTAGGACAATTCATTGATTTTCAAGCAAAGAAATTGTAGTATAAATTGAAAGGGGTATATTTTTAGAAGAAAATAATTTTTGGGAGAGAAAGGTTTTTGTTTTCTATTTCTCTATCTTATATGAAAAATGTGGGAAACTTCCAACGGGAGAAAGAAATTAACTCACGACAAAGATGTGAAGATCATGCATAGATTTTACTTTCCGATGAAGTGGAAGAAAAAGCCCCCTCGAAACAACTACTTTCATATAACCGTTGGAATACATATATTTTATGTGAACATTGAATTGTACAAAAAACATGTTTTCCTATTGAGTTTTTATTCCAAACTTTCGTTTTGGAATTGAATCAGATATCATTCACAGGATTGCTAAACAATTCAGTACATGAAAGAGATTAAATTTCACTCACTTGGAACATCAACCCTCTCCATGGTGGACATCGATGTTTCGAAACAAGACACTTGTCTTAGTGCCTCTTCAGTAACAATTTTGATAACATTACAAGATGAAGCACTGAAGTTATTTATAACATAACAACTTTATGTCACGAATGAGTTAAATCTATCACTGTCACTATGACATTCATTCGCTTATTTGATTTATTCCCAGCCATAGGAATCTCGTTTCAATTGAAAAGGGTATATTTTCAGGAAAGAATAATTTTTGAGGACCTGAAGACAGGTTTTGGCTTTCTTCTTCTTCAACTTCATATGAGAAAATGTGGGAAACTGCCAAAGGATGAGGGAAAGCAATTAACTTCAAAATAAAATCTATACAAAGATCATACATAGAAGTTGCTTTCAGACACAAATTGAATAGGAACAAATGTTTTGTGTATAATTCAATGCTCATATGAAAAAGTTGTGACGAAATTACTCTTTCTTCCGTGTGATTCAATGTTTATAAGAAAGTAAGTATTTCGAGAGGGTTTTGGCTTCCAGATTGTGTCTAAAAGTAACTTGTCTGCATGAGTTCTATGTAGAGAGTTTACTTTGGAATCATTTGTTTTTTTCCTTCCTTCAGAAGTTTTCCACATTTTTTCATATAAAGTTAGAGAAGTAGAAAGTCAAATCAAATCTAATCAGTTTCATTTCCAGAGACGTTACAGCGTGGAAAAAGTCAAATATACTAAAATATA
>WOGR01002892.1:0-16646 GCA_015342045.1 Leptinotarsa lineolata
GATCGCTCAAGATGTTGAAGCTTTCCAAATATTCAAGAATATGGTGGTTTACAGCTCTCTCAATGATTTTTGATATCACTGATAGCAAAGCGACTGGTCTGAAGTTATTTGGAAGAGTTTTCATGCCCTTTTTGGGAATTGGCTGAATTCTCAATTTTTTAAAGTGTTCATTGAAATCATGCTAGAGTAATCCACATGCTGAATTTCCACATACTTGAGGATATTTTTTCAAATTCTCCAGATGTATTATTCTCTGCTAATTTCATTGCTCCTTGAGTGTCTATAAAAGTTGAAAATGGTCTTTTGCAAATATCTGTTCGTGGATTTCATTTACCAGTTTTTCCATAAATGTATATCCCCTTTTATTTGTTGTTGTAGTTGTTGAAATTGTTTGTTCCGTTAACCAGCTGACGAACGTCAACCCTCAGAAGTCGAAACTTGTGCGAGCAATGGATTAACGAGGCCTTACATTTTACCATGCGATTGCCCAGCAGGGGTAATCGCACGTTAAAAGCGATTACGAATGCTTCTTGGTAGATTGATGATCAAATTGTTTTATGAATATTGTTGGGAAAGCTTAATCGACTCTAGTTGTGCTGAGTATTGTATGTTACCATTACATTTTTGATATAGCATTATTTTCCCATGTCATGTTAATTGTCGTCATTCATTTGGAATTTTTTTCAAAAAGGTAAAGATATAACGGTATTTTTTGGTAAAAGAATCTTCCTCGAGGGTTCTTCTGCATAACTGAATCAATTGACTCAGTCTTGATATCATTTTTCCCTAGTTATTTTTGAAATCTCTATCGGATACCTTGATGCAAATAGTTTAATCTAAGTCATCTGAAGAATATTCCAGTCATCTGAGCGTTTCCCATAGTAACAACTTCGGCATTGAACCTTTCAATTTTACCCTCACCATAGTGTTTGGTTTCTGAACCCATTTTTTTCTGATAATTTTTCTCTTTTCTGATTTCATCATAGGAGCGACATCTTGTTCCTACTACTCTAAGTTCCCAATTCGTCTTTCAAATTTTTCGGATCTAAACCAGACCATGAAAGCTCTCTAGCAAAAGATCAGAACTGCACTAGGGATAAAGTGTCTAGGTTGGGTGGCTGCAGGTGGAACGCAGAGGCTTTTGGTATAAGCAATGTTTCTCGCAGAACTTGAGGTTTTTGCGATATTTCTTGCTCGCCTTATCAGTGATTGTTTGGCAGCCATTAGTAAGACAGTACTGCTTAGTGGTTAGCAGCACGCTTTGTCTCAAAGTGTGGTGGACACGTTTCTTAAAGGCAGCTGCCTGAGCGGCTGATGAATTTGATTCAGTTTGCGACATTGAACGAGATGATTACAACTCTTTCACTGAGTTGGAACCCTTTCAGCAACAGCACAACACAGCGGCAACACAAAAATAAACCAATGCATGAGGTCTTCCTGAAAAAAATTAAAGACCTCGGCTCATTAAAGTCCCTGACCTTTACTTTCCTCGGGTTGAGTGGGTTGAAGTCGAAAACTGAGAAGTTCATCATTGCCTTCCAGGATTGTCTCTTTAACATCTCAGTCTGTCGTAGTGGCGTGATGCGTATAGAGGGCAAGGATGTTTTATCGTCCGAAAAGAGAAGGAGACGCGTTATGAAATATCGAGGTCATCTTTTCGAACTCCACAGATTTCATCCAGACCATTCTGTTGATTGAGATGGTTGTTCGAGTTATTGGAGTTCATGGTGGCATGATGCCCTCTCTCAGGGCATCATGCCACCTCAGACATCTTGGCCAGGCTGTCATTCTTGGTTCATTGCGTCTACTTAAGCCAGATGATTTCTGGACCCACTAATCACCACTCACCTCACGGCGTGGGGAGTAGTCATTAGATATTGGTGCCGGCGTGTCCTTCGTTGTATTGGAGCTTTGGGAAAAGGGTCGATCAGCGCAATTTTTCAGGAAGAAATTAGAATAATGTGTCTTCATTATCTGTAAACATATAATTATAACACTTCGATATTTCGAGTCCTAATAATGATGTTTATTCATAATAGCGAATAGATACAGAAAGTCAGTTGATACAAAATCAAACGATACAAAAAACTGAGAATAAACAAAAAATCCACAAGAGCTGATATTATCAGCTTGTGTGTGGTAACATAATATTATGGTGTGATGTTGATGAATCAAATGAATACAGTGAGGAAAAAAATAACAAAAAAAAAGAACAGTAGGCCAAAGTTGGGACAAAAATGGCTCCAAACAAACAGTAAAGAATATTACAAAGCTAACTTTGGAATAAGGATACTGCTTCAGATGTCAAACCAATACACTTCAGATTTGTCAATAAAAAAATGTGATTCGAAGTGTCAAAGACAGTGAATCAACTCTTTTGCCGTAATTTTTTTGGGATTGGTTGAACAAGATCCTATTTCCAATGACCTGGAGAAATACATATTGAATGCAAAAATGTACATTGTGTGTAACAATAAGAAGCATGTTTGGACATCACAGTGGTAACAACTCTGAATTGATACATTCTGAACCCTGTACATTTGATTTTTGAACACTTTAACACTTTGAAACTTGAAAAAAATTCATTCCGGTGTTTGTGCGATGAAAATTGGTTGCCCCTCAATCTCAAACATATTTTGTAGTTCCTTTCATTAAAAAAATATTGATTTTATTGACACCTGAAAAAGTTTCTAGGAGTTTTGGCTTTTTTCCAGATATTGAAATATTCCAAGCCACGTTTCATCCACCCCACTTGTACGCAATATATGTTGGAAATTGGTTTTTTCCATTATGCATACCAAAGTTGTAAAATTTCTCAATATTTTGTAGTAATTATCATAAAGTTTTATGAGCGATATCTCTCAAAGAGATTAGTAGCTTGTGATCTAAGAGGCTTATTATCATTATTATTAACTGGTGCATGGGTTCAAAACTTACAAGATATTTCCATTTAAGAAATTCGGCTCATCGTTAATAGCTTTCATTTGAAAAATTACTTGAAAATCTGCTAGTGCGAGGTCAGCATTGAATATGTTGAGATGAAAATTTTTAAAATATCTTTACATGTCTGCCTATAAATATTATTGACCATCAATTATCTCAATTATAGGATTATATGAGGCCTGTGAAGATAAAATCAATCAAATTATTCGATTAGAGTATCAGTTAAGCCGCGTATTCATAACTTGTATAATTGTTCCAATGCCATCGTCTAATTGAAACAACTTGTACAGTTCATGGGAGTTCACAACTATTTGATTGAAGATATAATTAGGACAAGAGATAATTAGCATCCAATAATCGTATTTTCCCCACTTCAAAAGAACCGACGGAAGCGAGTGAATGTCGCTTTTACATCCATTATATCAATTTCTTTATCGATGATTTCATCTCAATTATTTCATCGAAATATTGTGTAACTATTTCATCGAATAATGAGATTGTTAGAATTCTAATCAATTCAAGGTTGATAATCTTTGTTTAGATATCCGGACCGTGAAGAAATAATAAAAAAACAAAAAAATATATTTTCATTAAGTGAAAGAATTTCTATTTTCATAAGCTCAAAGAAAATATTGATAATAAGGCACTTTCATTAGAGTATTTCCTCATCGTATTTCTTATTTCAGAAATTACCCTATCCCAAGTCGGTATTCTTCATCATCTGCAACGAGTTTTGCGAAAGGTTCAGTTATTATGGAATGAGCAGTAAGTATCTCAAATTTTTCAGGTACATACTTTTATACAGGGTGGCCCACCACATTCGCCTGGGTATTTCTACGAGAAATGAAGAGAGGGAAAAACTTTTAGCACAGTCATATGTGGGTCCATGAGGAGCATATTCCAGATTTATTTTGATATATATAGGGTGACTCCCAAAAAAGTTAAATATCAAAGTTTTATTTTTTCTTATGGAACACCCCATATTTTTTTATATTTTTAGATATTATAGACAAAATAGAGGTGAGTTACTATTTCATTTCCTATACTCAAAACTGACCGTTTCTGGGAAATTTTGAGAAATTTAAAAATACAGACCATAATTTAAAAATTGTTTTCACCCTATAACGTGTAACGAGCTGCTTGTGATTAAATGTACTGCTTAGCTCAAAGTATGAATTTATCTACCACATGACATTTTTAATGCAATATCAATCAGATTGGCGAAAAAAATTGCCTCAAATTTTGGACACACATTTAATTAAATAACTTCTTAAAGTTGAATGGAACACCCCGTATTTAGTGGCGTAATTTGACGCAGAAGTAGATTTCACTAAAAATATAGGGTGCTCCTTAAGAAAAAATATAACTTTGGTATGTAACTCTTTTGGGAGTGACCCTATATATTTCAAAATAATTTTGGAATATGCTCCTCATGGACTCACATATGCCTGTATTAGAAGTTTTTCCCTAACCCTCTTCATTTCTCGTAGAAATACCGAGGCGAATGTGGTGGGCCACCGTGTAAATGTAAATATTAAAATCATATAAAGCACAGTAGAAGCCGAAAAAAAAACATTTAGAATTTTTTATATGTTAATTATCAAATATTCGAATGTGAGCAGGTAAATATAAATTATGTAAAAATATGAGAAATTATGTTACTATGTGGGAAAATAATATGTAGGTATTATAATGATGAATATAACATTGATTGAAAGGGTATATTCCCAAAAATGAACATAACATGTTTTTTTTAATTATATTTTTTATAGTTTTCATTTTGGAGAATTCAGTGAATTCACAATATACCTAATAGTAATAGTAATGATAATAATCATCTTTATTAATCCCAAGAATCATTCTGATTGCCATCATGATTTTCGTTGAAAAATGGATATTCATTGATAAAATTCTGACCACCACGGGGGAACATATCCCTTTTTGCTTTTTATTTTTCTATTAGATTCTGAAAAATGAAAAACTTTCCAGAAAAAAAAACGAATATGGATATAAAGGAATTCATGGAAATTTCTCAATTTGCAATAATAATAACGAAGTAGCAAATTATAAACATTTTTTTCAAAAATATGTAGTCATCTCATCGTTTTAAATATTCTTGTAAATTTTCATAAATGTTTTATTATCCGTTGCAGTATTTGATCACAAAAAGTTCTTCGCCAAGATTCCTAAATCGGCATAACTTCCTTAAAAGCTCATTTATGAAAATGAGGTTTTTCGTCTTTTCAAGGGTAATTTGGCATTTACTGTACCTCTAATATGCAAAAAATGTATTAACATACAGACGGAGTTTATTATGGCGCATCCCAGTAAATTAATATATCTAATGACATTCTGATGCAAATCGAAATAGTTTTTGCATAGAATATATGATGGGTTGATAAGAAATTCGCGAAATGGTGTCCGCCAAAAAACTAGTCGTGAGATTGTTGCTATGTTGAAAAGTCATCAGGTGTTCTTTGTCACTGACCGTGACCTAGGATTTCAACCAGACCTAATGAAAGATTTTCGAGTAAATGAGTTGATTTGAATATTTTTATTACCATCTACCTCTTCACTTTTTTGTTTTGTTAACAAATAGTTTTTTCAAGAAGTTCCACTTATAAATTTCTAGTATACCATTATTTGTTTAATTAACAATTTTTTTCATCATTGCCGATATGATCAGTATTTAGTGACGTTACCTATTCAATAAATAAAATGATGTTTATTTGATATTCAATACACTTTTTGGTATTGAAAGCGATGAAAGTACTACAAGGTTGCCTTCTCTCAGAAAAAAGTTTAGAAAATTTCCGTCTTTTTTGCATATTTTCAGTGAATTGAAAGTTCATCAATTTGTTTTTCAAAACCAGCTACGGTTTTAAATTTATGTATTTATTATCCAAATTCATGAAAAACAGATCTGTTGCTGACAGAAATTATGAAACATGTACACTAACGAGAAGGCTGTCCAAATTGCAATTTTAGTACAAGTTCAGTTGGATCTCACTGAAGCATCAGAAATTTAGAACCAACTTGTGGAACAACAAAAAATCTCAAAATACCATTGGTTTTATCCCAATAAGATGAATCTTGTGTAAGAATCCAATTAATATAAACCAAATCAGCATATACAATTCTGTTAGATGCTGAAATAACTTTGAACAATCCTTATTTTGTATATTCTACGAGCTTGTCCTTATATGTTGAAAATGATAATGTCAGTTTTGTTTTCTTATCTGATAACTTGACGGGTCAATCTTACATCAACTTCTCCCAAGATTTCATTCACCCATCAGAGGCACGCCGTTAAAATTAATTCGAATCGTACCTAGAAGATAGAAAACAGTTTTTTCATCCGAACAATACTTCTGAATCAACATGTAGTGTCTCAGGGTCAAGTCAGGTCATAGATACATCTATCGATGTATCTATGTAAGTGACTTTTTGAGCCAACATTTTCCCCAACAAGGATTGGAAGGAAAGATTTCATTGATATGCCTCCAAGATCGACAGATCCAACACCCCTGAACTTTCATTTGGGTCAATAGAATCAAATTTATTATTGTTTAGAAATAATCGAGTCGTACTTTGAATATCTGATTAAATAAAACTTGTGGACAACTTGTTTTTTCTATTTAGTTCACCGAATCCCTTTACAGTTTTTTAACATTGATCAACAATGCATAACAACAAGAAATTGTGTGTTTGGGGAGAGATTCTAAACTTCTCCAAATGATGAACCTTTGATCCTTCGTGCATCCTTAAATTCACTACAAAAAATTGAACAGAAGAGTTTGCTAAAGAAGATATTTCAAGTGAGTCGTTCGAAATAGGCCACTCTGTATACATCTGTATAATATTATGCGTTTTTAAACTTTTTAATGTGGAGGAATTACTTTTTTTTAAATTTTTTTGTTTTTAACTTTACTCAATCTAAAAAAAGACAAATCAGGATCAACTGGAAAGTCAGTGCTTATAATAAACTGAAGAGTCTTAATATTCAGCATCTTGTTTTGTTTATGAATTTAACCAATAAATAAAATGAATTAATGAAAAAATAAAATTCAATTACCGAGCTCTGTACTAAGAATTTCAGTTGTTAAGAATACAAAGATTTCTTTCCGATATCTGAATCATTGTTAAGAATGTGAACTATGTAAATTTCAATTCTCCATCAATTTATTTCATTTCGTGGGCAAAATTTACAGGTACAAGCTAATATGACTATTTCCTATACATTTTTCTGTCATTTTAAGGAAATAAATGATTTGATTGATTGATTGACTGTTGATTGATTGACTTCATATAGATTTATCTAGTTTTCGAATTGTTCAACACAACCCCAAAGAACATTGTTTTTTTTATTCTTCAATAAACTGTTCTGGGACCGCCAATGTTGAAACAAGTTCAAATATTTTGAAACTCCCCACCGCTCTTTTGAACCATTTAGGCCGGCCGCAAAAAAAAAATAACAAAAACAAGTGCCTACTAATCAGAGCTATTATATCTGTTATGCGATGCCGATAAATTAAAAAAAAAAGTGCAAAACCTATATACAGAAGCCAACAAAAACCGAATTTTTTGTCCCGGTAAGCGTGCCGATACTGCTCGAACAAAAAACCAGTCCACCACCCGAAAAAAAGCTCCTCTCACGACATTCCGAATACAGCGCGCTTTCAGAGAGCCCCCACCACGTATCCGTCTAAGTTGAATAGGCAGACGACGTTCACTTGTTATATTGTGTTACGTAATAGCTACCCCCTCCTCGGAATTACCCCCACCCGTCGGCCGTCTGCCGTGCCGCCGTGGATGATGCTGCCTGTGAGAACGATGCCGACGTTTTTATATGCCATGTTGTTAGTGTACTTTTTACTATCCATCAGAGCGCAGCTTTTTTGAAACGTTTTTGTTTTGTTTTTTGCCGCGGCGACTGCAATTCTCGAACTCGCCGCACACATTAAAAGTGACTTTATTTTTCGAAAAATACGGTGCATTCGGAGAGTGTATTTATGGACTTTTCAGCGATAAGTCGCTAAACTGGAGTCGAGATTGGACTATCGCACTGGAGGATTGGATTTTCACAATCCTCCGATGCTGCTGGAGAATAACACCAACTACAGCCACCTGCAAAGGTCCATCGACACCCTCAGATCTCTGGGCGATCGGCTCGGGGACCGAAACGTCGATTTGCGGCTGAACCTCCATCAGGACAGGATAGATCGAGGCTATGACAGGACCAACCAGATGGGCAACGGGCTGGAGCTCAACTTGAGCTTGAACCCCGACAGGCTCCTGCAGGAGAGGATGCAACAGGAGCGAAGTCTGGAGCGGCTGTTGAACGAAAGGACCATGCAGGAGCAGAGGATGAACCTTGACCACGGTCTCAGCTTGGAGCGGCTCAACCTGGAGCGAAGTCTCACCCAAAGCTTAGATAGGAACCTCAATATTTCCCAGAACCAAGACAGGGGCTACAACGACAGAGCCAATTTGATGAACGACAGGGCTCTGATGGATAGGAACCTCAACTCTTTAGATAGAAACGTAAACAATATGGACAGGATGAGTTACGGGAACGACAGGTTGGCCGATCGTCTGAGGATGGACGGCAGTGATATGAGGCATAGTGATATGAATAGGGACATGGGAAGGGACTTAGGTAGAGATTTGAATAGGGACGTTAACAGGGACTTGAACGATATGAAATACCGGGAGTACAAGGCACATTTGGAGAATCTTAGGTCGGAAAGTTCAAGGTCGATAGAGAGAGGGAACGAAGACGATAGGGGGACGACGCCGACGACGCCACCCACTCCGTTATCGGTGGGTGAGAATTTCCAGGAGGAAAAGGTGAGACGATATTAGATTTGATTTGATGTATGTTTTGACCTTACGCTATTGATGTTGAACATGCCAGATACGGAGATTTATGAAAGTTCCTTAGAGAACAATCTTTTCTGGTTTGATGGATGAATGAATTAGCTGAATTCATTAATATTTCTGCATCAGAAATGAACGTAGGATTTGTTTTTTTCTTAAAAACGTCAAGGTTTTCTCGTATTGGAACGTTAGTCGAGGGAACGAAGTTATTTTGTATAACGTTGTTACTTTTTATTTAGTTAAGGAATAAGTTCAAGCGTCGCTTAGGTTAATGTTAGTCTTGAACACATATTATAAGTATTTAAAAATGTATAAAATAAATAACTTAATTCGTTGATAATTAAAGTACGCTGTAAATTAATTAACTTTCTCAATTATTTGAACAATGTTTTATTTTATACTGTTATTTTGAATGGAATGCAATATAATAATTGTGTATGGTTTCCACAGAAAGTGTTAATGAAAATAATAAATTTGTAAAAATGTGCGAAAATTTCAAAACATTCTCAAATTGCAAATATCCTGAAACACTAACTGTAAATTACAATATGTAACGTTACTACTTCATTTTTGACGCAATCGAATACTAAGTTGTTATTTCAAAAGGCGTTGAGTCACAGGTACACATCCCTCATATCTATCATATTTTTATTATCAAATTATTCATGATGAACAGCACGAGAATAGCTTCAAGGTCAAAACACAAAAAACATTATGTAAATCCTCTTCCTCTTTCACGAAAAATCATTAATAATTGTCGAAGCTGATAATGAGCGCCTAAACTTTCGGTGACTCTATGGTCTGTTAAACTCGGTGATAATGATGATTTACACGCGTAAATAATAATTATGCAAGTATGTTACAAATTGAAATTTCTCACAGATCGGTCAATTTTATTATGACATTGTTATTGATCGCCAATTGAATTCCAAAATTAGTTTTTTGCGTTTGTGAAATGTTCATGATTTTCTGATGATGCCGATTCTGTTGGCGAAACGTCAGTTGAGAAAGTTCGCAAGTGAATATGGGGTGAGCAGCTATTTGTAGAAAGATAATTGATTCTTTCAACTACGTTCAAATATTTTTGTGTCCAGATAAAATCGTTTGACTCAAGAAATCGATATGAATAGTTCGCAATTTATGTTGTAATAACTTTATCAAATTATGTATGTGCGTATTTTACATAGCTTATCTTTTTGGTAGTTAACGATAATTAACGAGAAGAATAATATTTTCTGTTTGAAATGTACTTGAAAATTTCATTTAGTGATACGTCAGATACGTCAGAAGTGTGGAAGAAAGTGAAATTTTCGATAGGTATAACGAATTCAAAATATAATACATACCTGTATAAAAACAATTGTATAACTTTCTATAGTTTATATAAATTATTTCAAGAAAAAGATCACTTGTAAATATACGAAATCCAAACGATGATATATGAAAATGAAATGTCTGTCAATTTATCAACAAAACGGAGGTATATGAAAAGTTACTTCGAAGAGGGGGGAAAGGTACCTTTTCATTTCTCAATTTATCGTAATTTTTCTTTTTTTCATAATTTCTCTTTATTTTCTTTTTTCTTATAGATTTTGAATCTGGAAATGTAAACCTCTACTGGAAACGTTGTCAGCCACCTTCAAACAAACTTTTTTGAAATTTTTTTCTGACTTCCATCGACAGTAAATTCAAAAAAATTCCCCATACATAGGATGAATAATTTTCAAATCATGAAATTAATTTACTTTGAATCCTGATATCGTAGGGTGTGGTTTATTAAATTAATATATTTTGATAGTGCTTGTTATCCAGAGCGCAATGGCAAAAATTTCAAATTGATAACATTCAACGGAACTTTAAAAATGCGCGTTTGTAGAAAACGAGTGTGACATCACGAGATACGTGTGAATGTCGGTAGAGCGTCTGTTCCACCTGTTTCAGGTTTAAATGAAGATTTTTACTTCAAGTCTTTTTAAGGCATACGCAAGTAATCTACAACAAGTGAACTTTTTTGTTTTTATGGAATATTTTAATTAGAATAAGAACTGATTATTTTATCGAATTTAATGACTGAAAGCGTTTCTAGAGTTCAAATTAATTTTTGTAACAATGAGAAATAAAAATGAAGCCATATATTTGAGTGCATTGGTAATAAATAAAGTTCTCTCAAATTTATTCTTTATTACTCAGGTATGAACGCATATATTTCTTTATTACTTTTAAAGAATAATAACAGAGGTATCATGCATTGTAGTGCATGATACCATCTGATCTTTGGCGATTTCCCAAGTGAATATCTACTTTGTTATTGATTGTATGTGTGGAAAATAAATACCTATTATTATTATTATTATCATTATTATTATTAAATGGATTTTGCGAATTTTTTACAAACTGATCCGTCACATGTAGCTTGTCAACTTTTGGTTACGGTTACAAACAATTTGTTTGTTGCATTTCGAGCTGAATGTACACTCATATACTATATAATCCTTTTTGGGACCTTTTTCATTCTCTATATAATTGAATTTTCATACTAATTGCACAGAAACATCTGAAACTAATGACGATTCGTAGCCGGCTTCGTATTTTGATTATCTGGTGACGTCACGCTCTTCCTTGAAAGTTTTTCATTTTTCTATAGCTACTGAATGGGAAGAATTAATCGGCCAATACTTGAAACAAAACACAAGATAAGTAAAGATAATCCCAAAATTCTACTCACATGTAATAAAGGGAAAAAAATGAATTTGTTGGAAACCACGGAAATTAATAAATCGATAAAAATCACGAAATATATACCCCTAAATGGGCAACTCAATCTATGTAGGTCTCCACTCTTGAATTCATAGTTGGTATCCCTATTCAATCAATACCTAGCCTCCCAAACTACCTGTAACCCCATATAATTCGTGTGCACACTCCAAAGAGTTAGTAAGTTACCTTTACTTGATAATGGGCTAAAACCCGAAACCGGTCGTAAGAGTAAATAAATGTAATGGAAATTAGACAAAAAAAGTGTTTTCATTCATCTTATTTAGGTAATTGAAAAAATGAAACAATAAATTTTTTTCCCCCGTATACTGTCGAAAATGATTTCGCTTACATAAAACTAACTTTAAACACTTCTTCTGTTGCTAATTGCGACCCAACAAAATATAAAATAATATGCAAATTTTCCTTCGTCGTTCTTCCGACTGACTCGTTTGGAACTGAATAACCTCGTTCATAGACTTTGATTGACAGCTAAACATTTTCGAAATATCGCCCAGGGCTCTCGGTCCATCCCACAGACTTGCCTGATGCGTATGTCTGTTTCGAGATAAGCGGCATCGAAAATTACCAGGCAATTTTTAGGCGATCAGACAAGTCATGTATTAATTTAAGAAAGGAGATTACGAGATTAGATTGTTTCAGAGTTAGGAGACCTTGAAAAGTATCAAGAAGTGAGATAATTATTCTTCTAGAAATGTTGCCTGTTAATGTGATTATTAAGATTTGTCGGAGTTTCTTGTTTGTGTTGTTGTTTCCTGCTTGTTACAGAGTGGTCGAAGCACGACAGCGAATATTCGTCAGTTGTTAGTAGATGCTGTGGTCGCAAGTGATGGGAATCTATTTTCTTTCCTGATGCATTCCATTTGGAACGGAGGTGAAAATGTCTTGGCATTGTCCTCGATAAAAAACTCACCTGGAACGCTCGCTTGGAAAAAGTTTTACACATATCCAAGCTGTCCTTATGGAAATGCCGAAGGATTTATGGTTAAACTTGGGGGTTAGGCCCCAAACAAATCCATTGGATTGTCAGACCAATGATCACTTATGAAGCCACAATAAACCCTTGTAGGTGGCGGTGGTGGGTCGAACAGACCCACTCACTCCTGACCTAACCTAACTCAGAATAGGTTATGCGGTTAGGTTTTCAAAGATTTATTTGTGAAATTTGACAATTTCAATGTCTTTTACAATTATGCCACTTGCTTACTGATGCCTGCTATTAATCGAAACTAATCTCCATAGGTGGCTTATTGCCGCACGCCAGTCATAGAAAGATTTTCCACTCATCACATTCGACGTTTTTTTAATGACAAACAAATCTCAAACATATTTAAAATGGCGGCTAACAGTACCACTGCAGTATCACCCAAATTGTGGCGTAGCAACTTCTTAGTGAGAACACTGCCCTACAGGCCAGCAGAGAACCACTAAGACCTCGTTCACATTGGACCACCCGGCAGCGCTGCTCAGCAGCGGTGACCAATCATTGATAATTGTTCTCATCCGTCCATAATCAACGTTTAGCGGCTCCATAATTGTTCTTCTCGCCAAAGAAGTCAGCGTCTGTGTTATTTAAAAGAGATGATGGCAGTCGAGATCATGAGTGATTGCAAAACGTAAGATTTCATGAGTGGATCTGAAACGGGCTAGTCATTTGGAGTTGAACCTTCAAAGACATGCTTATCTCAACTGGTATCTTCCTTCTACGAATCAACCTAATCGCTAACAACAAATCACATCCCACGTTCATTTTGCTAAGTACAGGCTGGAGCGTTTTCTTTGTATGTCAAACTGCCAGGAAGTCACCAATAGGCGTTAGGGGAGCTACGAATGCTTTAGCAACGTAGCAGAGCTATTTAACAGCAATACTGTGTGGTCGAATGTGAACAGAATCTGATACCGTCCTTAACTGTTGTTGTGTAAAAATACTTCACTTAATGCATTGACGGCGCTGTCAAGTAGCGCCACTAAGTGGCCTGGTGTGAACGGGCCCTAATTTGAAGTTTGGAGGAGTTTCATCAACCTTTTGTTGAAAACTTGTGAATTTCCCGACCTTTGGGAAAAAGCTCGTGTATGTAAATTCGCGTGTAAAGTTTTCAGTAAGAGCGACACGAGTTGAAATTATAGATCTCTTTCAATACTGTGTCAACTCTCCAAATCAATGGAAATAACTTCATTCTCCATCATTTTCGAGTTCAATTTGTAGCAATAATTCGAGAAAAAAGTTCTGTGTAACTAATTTCGCATATCTTTCGTAGTATGTCCCTAAATTGCAGGTACATTTCATTCATTTTCATTTATATGCAAAAACATTCGATCAAATTGATTATTTTGATCTTCATATATCCCCAGTTTTGGTGAACCGCAAGGTTCGACTCTAAGACCTCTTTTATTTTTACTTTTCAGCAATGATCTAGCTGATATAATTCATAGTTCAGAACTGTTCTACGCTGATAATGATAATAAAGGTATTTTATTAATTTTAAGGTATATTCATATTAACAAAAAAGTAAATGGGTGAGATTCAGTATGTTCCTCCACCTAACCTCAAAATTTTTAAAAATATTTGAAGATTGCCTAAACTTACAGGATGAACCATACTTGATATTTGACTGGTGTTCCAATAATCTTTTGCCTCAATCTTGTGTCTTTTTTTAGAAAAGAACTTTTATAAAGATTTTCCTATGGACACCAGAAAATTCAGAAATTCAATTCAAATTCATAATTCTCACATACATCTAATTGAAGTTATCTAAAGAAAGTTTCTGAAACGTTTGTATTTTCTCAGTACAATAATATTACAACTCTAAAACTCACAAATGTTATTTATTATAACATCAAACTGGAATGTAACAGAAGTGATACAAACAAACAAAATATCTATGAAATGCATTATGAATGGTATCTTACTTGGAACTTTCAACTTATATATTTTCCATAATTTTGCAATCTATTTTAATTCATCATTGTGAAGATTTAATAATCTTTTGAGAATTGTCTACAAAATGTTGATTAATGAGTGTTGAAAATAAAGTAGACAAACTTGTTCAATTATATTTTTAAACTGTTTTCTGTCCATTATCCTTCTTACTATGGTCTTTTATTTATCAACTTTTTCATTTCACTTGTAGCGTAAGATACATCTACAGCAAACTTGGTTGTTCTGTAACGTTTTTCTCCCACATTTTTCATTATACGTTCGTCACAATTATGAATAGCTACCCCTTGATTCACCCCTCAGTTTGTTTGAACTCCTCTGACCTTAGTCAGTTGATGTTTCATAGGTAGTTGATTTTAGGAAATTGTCAATTTCGGTCTGGTGCTGGAGTTACCGGTATCTTTGTTGAATGCGCTATTTGAGGTGAAACTTTATTTCAAACATCTGTCAGTCTCCCATGAAAGTTGGTGATTTCATTTCTGTCTGGATACAAAAAACTCTTGATATTAGACGTACCTAACAGCTTGGAACTATAATGTACTCGGAATTTTGGAATAAATGAATAAATCATGTCTATTTCTTCATCAAATTAATTATTAGATTTTACATTTCAACACCTTGCGAAATTATTCGCCTCGATGGCTAGTATTTATTAAAATAAAAGCTCTTGATAACCTTCAGTTGATCTGAATTGAATGTATAAAGAGAAAAAAGTCAGGCGTTTTTATCATACAACTTGCATTCAGAGTATCATTAGGCTAGAAATTTAAATAAAATAATTATATTCAGGCATGTTTAATGCAGACAATTGATAAAAAACAGCACGTTAGCACATTACCCTGAACGAAGCAGCGCATTGTTGCAAATGAACATAATTATTGAATTGAATTTAAAATTAAAGTTTAATATCGTACATTCATGAATTTTAAATTAGATATTTTCATATATAATTTGAAAAAATATTGACTAAGAAAGAAAATGCGTTTTTTTTTGTTAAAAATTGACTTTAATCATCAACGTAATCTCCATTAAGAGCCTCACAATCATTTCAGCGCCACTCTAACATTTCAATACCACTTTTGTAGAACGGTTTATCTTTTGCCTCAAAATAGACCTTAGTTTCAACAATAACCTCTTCATTCCAACGAAATTTCTTGCCGGTGGGCATTTTTTTTTTGAGATCTGCGAACAGCCAGTAGTCGCTGAGAGCCAAATCTGGCTAATACGGTGGATGTGGGAGCAATTCCAAGTTTAATTCATGTAGTTGTTCCATTGTTTTGGTTAACTTGTGACACGGTGCGTCGTCTTGATGAAATACATTTTTTGCCATATGCAATCGTTTCTTTGCAATTTCGGCCTTCAAACGCTCCAGTAACGCTATATAATATTCACTGTTGATGGTATTTCCCGTCTCGAAATAGTCGATGAATATTGAACCATGCACAGCCCAAAATACTGAAGCCATGACCTTTCCAGCCGATTGTTGTGCTTTGGTGCGCTTTGGACGAGGTTAACCGGTTGCTCTCCACTCAGATGACGATCGTTTTGATTCCGGATTGCAGTGATGATACATTGTCACATATCGACGCAAAAATTCCGGTTTTTTATGTTAAAACATGGCCAAACACTGCTCAGAATCATCAAAAGGTTCTTGTTTTTGGTCAACAGTGAGCTAGCGCGACACCCACTTTGAACAGAGCTTTCTTATAGTCAAATGTTCATGCAATATGAAGCAAACACGTTCTATTGATATACATTCAATGTCAGCTAACTCACGCAAAATCACTTTTCGATAATTCCAAACGAGTTTATGGATTTTTTTATGTTTCCTGATGTTACTGCCTCATTTGGACGTCCACTGCGTTTTGCATCATCGGTGTCTCTACGACCACCTTTGAAGTCAGCAAAGACTTTGCTTTGTTTGAACGGTATTTTTTCCCATCAAGAAGCAGTGGAAAAATAAAACACAAAATTGATCCATTGTATTGAAAATAACAAAAGTAGTTTGTTTGAAGGTGAATGACAATGTTTCGTGGTGAATTTCAGCAGTTCGGACTTCCATTGTCTAAAATTTGTAAAATGATTTGAAATCCCTGAAATAAACAATATA